>CM077289.1:9344420-9366920 GCA_039654925.1 Anguilla pacifica | reverse complement strand
AGAGAAACTTACACTATGGAGTTGGCAACGTGGTGAGATTGACTCAAAATAAAGCATCATTGTACCAAGATGTTAAAACACCATACAAACACACGTAACAATGCATAAGAGTAGTAATGAGTGTTATTTTACAAGACAGAGAAAAAAAAAACATCTTAACTGCTATTTACTCAAGCAAACACCAGCCCAGCAGACAGTGCATGAACACACTTCTAGCAAAATATCAAACTGCTGTGCATTATGGGTTAAAACCATGCAGGACAGGTTTTCTACACCAACAGCAGAAGCTACCTTGGTACAAGTATGAGCTCAGCCCAGACAGGCATCCTATGCCGAACAGCACTTTGCATCGCAGGCCAGATCAGACCCCATCCGATCTGCCCATTTTACATATCCGCAAAACAGTGCTGTCGTTATGTAGCCTAATCGTGGCATCTAAAGAGGTAACAGAAGAAAAGTCAAAAAGCCACTGAGCACTATTGACAACGTCACCCTTCGCATGGAATCGCTAATCGTCCAACACAAAGGGCACTTATCAGCGCTGACTATCTCAGGCCTGCAGCACACTCTAAACCCAGAGGCGAGGTGCATGGGAAAGCAGAGTTCATTTCCCTCTGCTCCGGCTCACCTGACTGTTATAAACTACAACAACCGCGTCGAGTTTATCTTACTCGACGCGGGCCGATGAATCATTCCTCAAACAGCAGGCCGAGGGACAGAGCTGGCGTTCTGATTTTGGCGACGGACGGGTTTTAGTGCTCAGAGAATTGAATTTTTACTGGCTGCAAAGTCCATCTTAAGTTGTCTTTCGTTTTATTTTCTGAGCACAAAAAAAAGAGAGAAAAAAAATCAATGGCGGTGGGAACTGGGAGTTCACTACGTAAAAAGCAAGAGTGCAGATCCAAAACGGGACGATTTCCAAAAGAACACCAGGCAAGGCCGTATATCTATATATACATTCCACTGAAATTTATATCCGCAGGTCCTGCGCCCTGAACTACTTTACAAACATGGCCACTGGCCTGTGCTCTGAAACGGGGATGTTAGCCCTGGCTGTGTGTGAGGGGAGTGGGCGAGCACCTCGCTAGCTAGCTAACGGCGCAGATCTCCCATCTCACTTTACAGCCCCCGCCCCCCCCCCCCCACCCCACCAGCCCACGCGCGCGATTAGGAACTTAACGTGGCAGAACAGCGATCAGTCTGACGCTTTCCGTTAGTCGCCAAAACGGTACGAGGGGGGCGTTTGCTTTTTAGGGGGGGTGGGATGGTGAGGAAGGCCGATTGGGGGGGGGGGGGGGGGGATGGGTGGCTGGAGAGGAGAGATGGAGGCGCAGTTACTCGGAGAGAAAGGATCCGTTGCTCATAACCTCCTGGATGAAACGATGGCGGTAATTGAGGAAGGCGCTATTAAACGGAGAAGAGGACAGGCGGGTTAAACAGGTGCTTCTCTCCCGCCCCCCTCCTCTCCTCTCTCTCTCCCTCCCTCTCTCTCTCTCTCTCTCTCTCTCTCTGTCTCTCTCTCGAGATGTCCGACGCGGGATCATGAATCTTAACGGCGGCCAGTGAGTTCTAACGGAGCCGAAAATGCCTTTTTTAATGGAGCGGAGAAAGAGAGGGAGCGAAATGTCAGCGGGGCGGCCCGGGCGATCCGACGGGAGGCGGGACATCAAGGCGCGGGGGGGGGGGGGGGAGGGGGGGCGTCTGACTGACGCGCGCGGCGGGCGGTCTCCTGGGCGTGAACCCGCGCGCCCTCCGCGTTCCGTCCTGAGTCAAACTTCCCCCCGCTTCACGTTGGGCGATTTAGCGCGCCGGAGCATTTACCCGGCCTTTACCGCGCGCGGCTCGTCTCCCGGCCACACCGCTAATCTCCGCCAGGGGCTGCGGCTCCGGAGCTGGCCGGCGGCTAATACGGGCTTTACGGGAGACAGCCGCCATCTGACGCCGTTCAAATGTCAGGAGCCGCCACGCAAACGTTTAAAGCCCGGCTCGAACGTGCCGCGTCAAACAAGTCACCGCGCCGCAAGCCTGGCTGAAGGAACTTTTTGGATTAAGGCGCGCTGCTTAAAAAAAAAAAACAGCTTTTCAGTCGCCGACAGCACCTGCAAAGTTGCGCTGCACCTCGCTGCTACTTTCTGCCAATTAGACGAGTCTCCTTTCAGAATCGGTAACAGACCCCCCGGCTAATTTCAATGGAGGAGCGCTCTGGCAGTTCTGGCAGGTAGGGGGCAGTAGTGAGCGCGAGGGAGGAGACTCTTACCGTGTCGAATGCAGCAGGGGGCAAGGGGGGCCCCGTTGAGCGACGGCAAGGGGGCACTTTTGACACTTTCCTTGGTGTAGCGCCTGCACCAGCAGAGGTCATCGACTGTTAACATATCAAGAAGTCACAGGGTTAATAGATCCTCTGCTTGTGAAGGCGCTAAGTCAAGGGACAAGAAGCAAGACACACAGGGCTCCCTCGCTACCTGGGAGCTAGCATTCTGGGTCCACACTAACAGGCCAAATATTTCCCACTTTCTCGCAATATGCAAATCCAGGAAATGGCGGAAGCCAGTATTTTAATATTTTAAGCACAGCGGCACTGTTCAGAAGTCAGGACACTGCATCTGTAGCACCTCAGCCGTACCCAAGCCGCCAAAAAGAACAGGAAACCACGCCCGCCTGCGCTGCTCGCCCTCGGCCGAGCGGGTGTGACTGAAGTGACTCTCGGTGCTGGAGCCGCACGGCGCTCAGAGCCAGGAGGGACGCAGACGGCCTTCCACTTCACACTGACGGAACACATGAGGCAGCGGCCTGGTTTAAAAATGCGAAGATTCCATGTGTGTAACACGCCCCTCACGCTCCAATCAGAGCCGTCCTTAACCTCCAAAGGGGAGAAAAGGGGAGCCTTTTCTAATTGGGCCTGCTGGATGGGGCTACACTGGGAGAGCCCAAGCAGCCCGGCAGTAAGCAGAGCTAACGCAGCCTGTGGCCGTCTGGGCTCCTGTTGGTTTCAGGGCCACCTTCCCTGGCATTAGCCTGGCACTGCCCCCACAGGTCCAATCGCCCAGGCCAGACGACGTGCGCTGGACTGGGGGTGGTGGGGGGGGGAAGGTGGGGGCGCTGCTAATTAAAGCTGAGAGGCGTGATGAGTGCTAATTATCTCTGCTGGCTTTTCCTGCTGCAGAGCCAGGGACTGGATCTCGTCCGCGCAGGGCGACAGGGCCAGGGGCTCGCTGACAGCTCTCATTTAAGTGAGGGTCGCCTCCAGCGCCGCTCCGAAATCGGGGGGTGGGGGTGGGGGGCGGGGTGGCGGAAAACCGTGGAAACGCGCCGACGCTCCGCGCCCCCCCCCCCCTCCCCCCCAGCGCTAACTGACCTCGCCACGTGGGCCGGGAACGGGTCTGACCGTAACCGCGGTCGACCCGATGACCTCACGCGCCTCCAGCTCCACCCCAGGGCCCGACCGGTTGCTCATTTCAGAAACCTGGAGGCGGAGGGCTGGGGGCGGGGCTGTGTGTAAGAGAGTCACACCCCTTTCCAGGCTAAGGGCTTCCCGACCGCAACCGAAAGGACCGATGAACCTCACTGTGGGGACGCGTCACTCACTGGATGAGTCCTGGGCCTGGCAACATAGCCTTGCCACTCAGATCGCAATGGGGGGGCGGGGGGGGACTTTTATTCACCTTTGACCTCCAACCAGGAGCTAGAAAACATGCCTGAAGTGTACAGACACAGCCCTGGTTACGTAGCTTTCCAAGCGCAAAAACTCAACCTGATACACCACTTTCACAGTTTTTTTTCTTTTTTTTTTGTTCTGCACACATTCAACATTTGCTAATAGGTGTACAATGCTGTCACTCCACTGATGTAATGGCATACTGACACACATCTATACACAGGAGATATAATGCTGGTGGCATTAACTACTTATGGGACAACTGTGATGTTATTTTGCCTACGTGCCATGCTGGGCAATAATATAGTCTGGATTATATTTGTTGATGGAAACAGGCGGGACATTGGGATGCTTGTGTGCATTAATGACAATTGGTTAACAGGTGCTTAACTCTCACAAAGTGAGTATGTTGCTGCTACATGCATTTTGGCACAATATTGTGCACACTATGAGACTGTGCAGAAAATATTGGTTACTCTCTCAAACTACAAAAAAATTACTTTTTAGCAAATAAAGTTTTTCATTACTCCAGAAAGGAAACAAAAAATTTTTAGAAATTAAAACATATGCAATATATTATCATTATTATTATTATTAGTAGTAGTATTATTGTTACAATTATTAACATTATTATTATTAGTTTATATTAACACCACAGTAATACTGAGGTGTAAAATATACAGTCAGATAATAATATAATAATAGCCAATTGAACAGTAACATGAGGAAAAAGTAATGGTTCGTCTCCTGAATTAGTTAAAATGCATCACAACAATTAACTGATAGCAGCAAAAAGGCACCTGCGAGTGCAACGAGTGCTATGTAAATACAGGTTATGTACTGAACTGAGTGACTGTAACAGGGCATAAAATTACACATTTCTGAACGATTGCATTCAAAATGCATGTGATTCTAAATTATGGAAAATATATAAAACAATAAATATAACAGTATTTCAACAAAAATGTACATACCATTCAATCGTGTTTGTCTGTTCGCTCGCACTCGCAAAAATGTCTGGCAGAGGGAGAAAATGAAACAAATAGGACACAAATTAGTCAATGTATGTCGCATTTGAAATGCTACTGGCAGAAATCGATTCTTTCTACACTCAGATTGCACTGGATTCTACGGCACGTTCAAATATGAGCACCAAAATCAGACTGTAAACAAAACCTACTTCTCTTCTCCCATTGGTCTGTCTCTCTTCTTCCATTACAACAGGCGCCCCTACTTTTGTTATAAGGCGTCAAAAGTTGCTAAACTCACTTGTGCTGCTGATTCATTAAAGCCGCTCGGTGCCCGACACAACTGTAAACGGTAGGCTGTAATTTGATTTCTGGAAGGATGCAGAGGGATTGAAAGAGTTGGCGACCCACAACATCCTTATTCAGCTTGCCGCCGCAGCCATGTTTTCTTCCGTCACATGACCCCACGTCAACGTGAAAGCGCAAAACAGTGAACGTAAGTGCACTTCCACAAGAATCCAGTAGGGTGCAGCAACACTTCGGTCGCTGATACACAGAGCAACTTGAACGGAGAAAGTAACACAAGCTAAGTACTAGGACAGGGCTATCTGCTACTTACATGGTCAAAGTCAAATAAATCATATATAAACAGATATATAATTATTTATATTAATATAAAGACGGTAAATTTCAATACTGAAACCGAGTAGACCTGCATGCGGCAGGTTGGCATTATTAATGCAATTAAACTTGATGCATTATAATGCATTATAATAATAGGTCTGCACTTGTCTAACGACGAGTACACTTGTAAAATTAAATAATGACCAGACGTCATTCTGTACTGCATTCAACATAGTGAAAATGTTAAATTAAGAATTAAGACAAAACGAATGCATTAGTTAAGCGCACTCAACCTCGACTAAACATATTAGTACACATATTATACATATTATATTACAGTACATACTGATGAGCCAATTTTGAGCAATTTTCCCGCTGGATAAAAGGTTTTTTTTTTTTTTTTTCAAGGTGAGGCAGAACGGGAATCATATCAGTTTTTTTCCCCCCTTTTGCATGGCCATTTCCGCCTGCCGTGCTGACTGCAGCGACCCAGTCAAGGCGATGGATACGCACTCATTGACATAAAGACCGCGGGCATTAGTTAAGAACGCCTCAGAGCCAGTCATATGTCACGCGCAAGGACAGCTTCTTTAGGAACGCTCGACTCGCGGTCATTCTCTGCGGGGTGAGTTATGATGATGATGATGTTATCTAAGTGGTTTGGGCAAACGATGGATAGTGTTCCAAAAAAAGGCTGATTAAGAATTTTAGTTAAAAAAAGCTTAATTGACTTTCCTCCCTAAATATGTATGAAATGGTTTCTGCAAATTTGTTAAAGAACATGCTTCAACCTCTTCCTCAGAAAATGTGATTCTGAAATGATTTTTTTTTTTTTTAATGATCTGGGTTTGTATACCTGGATCACAATCATTCTTTGGTCACAAACTGACCGCTGCGCTTAGCCATCAAAATTATTCAAAATGCCAAAAACGGCGATCGTCTTTTTAAAGTGCCAGAAATGTGAAATAATTTTCTGAAAAGATTTTCCCTCTTGTATCCAAACTGCAAGCCAGTAATTACACAGCTTGACCTCCAGTGGGTCAGGTGCAGCACTCTCGTCAAGGGCATTGGGAACTGGAGATGATGGGCTGTGATTCGCAGCATTATAGATTAGCTTGGGGGTAAACTGGGAATGATTACATTCCTGAAAACACCTCTCAGCCGGGCAAATCTTTTTTCCTACAAATGCTGAGGATAAATCTAACAGATCTACCCCATCTAAAGGAGAAATACACCCACAAGAGCTAAAACATATCTCCCAGAATTGTGTGCATACAAATATGTATTGAGCAAACAAGTTCAGTGTATCACATTTCTAATATTGACATTATCAAGGCTAATGTTCCATGGATAAGTTTCACTCCCTCCATCGACAGCATATCACATCAGCTATGTGTTTCCAGATTTATTCATATACTTTTTTATTTATTTATCTGGAGACAGAACGCTTGGGATATATATCTTCGTCTGTGTGTCAGTCAGGCTTGGTGTACTGTGACATGATAGGTGTCATGGTAACAGTGTGTAAGGTCAAAGACCTGCAGGTCAAAAACCCCAACGCTGACCCCACCTCCCCCACCTAGCCCCCCCCCCCCCGCTCACCTGGTATCGGTCAGAGTGGTGGAGGTCGTCCGAGGAGAGGGGGGAGACAGTGGGAGACCCCCCCTCGCGCTTGATGTGCACGGACAGCAAGAGGGACTGCAGAGACACAGGGGAGGGGACATCCGTCAGGCACCGCACTGAGCGCGTGCGGTCGCCACGGTCGCCACGGTCACCACGGTCACCGATGCGGCAGGTGGAAAGGGACCGCTTACACGCGATCACCACACCTGAGTCCCCGGCCATGTCTCAATCGGAGGCTCAGAGCAGGGGGACACGGGTTCAGACCCAGCAATCACAGTCTCTCACTCACTGTCAAACTGCAGGACGACCTATGCTACCAGGAAAGGCTAACTTAATACATACATTTTTACTTTGCGGGGCAATAATTTCTGGAGGTATGGGGGGAGAGAAGTCAGGGTAACATCAGTGCTCGCCTTGGTCATCCATAAACCTGCCAGCATGCCTTGAAAGGCATTATGGGTCTGTCTGCCCCGAAAACTTAATTGACTTAATTTTTCAAATGAATTAAGGCGGGGTTATTGCTTAGTCCACGGCAAGGCCAGGTCCACACATAGCTTTTTATGAGCCCGCTATAAAATATTTGTATTTACAATCTGGCCAAATTAATCAAAGAGAGAGGGGGGAAATGTTTTAGTGGAACACAACCGTAATCTAATATTAATACGTGAAAAATGGCGGACCCATTTTCGAGAGACAGTAAATTAAGCATTATGTATGGCTCTTAATGCCTCTGGATAGCAGGGTCAGGGGACTATTTATTTGTGCGGGCAGAGGCTTTCGAACTGTGAGAGTGCTGAGGTGTGTGTGTGTGTGTGTGTGTGTGTGTTTGTGTCCAGGGCTAGGAGTAGCCAGAGGGAGGGTGGTTCATATATTGAGCAGTATATGGACAAAATGCACAATTTCAAAGCTTTAGCTTAGGCTGTGAGCACTAAATACCAAACTTAAAACTGTGCAAAACTGTGCAAGCAAAAGGGAGCATTTTGCATCTGGAGGTAGTTGTTTGGCATCAGGTTTGGGACACGGCAAACAACAGAAAGGGGTTACAGAATACTTATACACTTATAATATGGAAATAGTCCACATTTCAACGTTCCTCCCACTTCACCATTATAACAATGGAGGATGCAAACAGGTGCGTGCTTTAACAGGAGTGTCGACACGCTCCCGGGCTCCGGGTGGCAGAGGCAGGCATGGTATCACCATGGCGACCAGCGCGGCGAGGGCAGAGAAGTGGGCGGGGTTAATCCTCCGGAGCCGGCGTCGGGGTCAGGGGGGGGGTCTGGCTGTTGAGCACGGATTACGCCGGTAAAGCGCGTGCCCCCTCGATGGCGCGGGGGCCTCTCTGAATTCCGGCGCGGCGGCGGCGGCGGCGGCATATTAAACGGCCGTCTGCGGAATGCTCAGTCACGCGTCTCGGCCCTCCGCCGGCCCGCTCCCTCACCCAGCCCCGGGGCCGGGCTAATTCCCCAGGCGACGGGCCCTTACCCCTGTGCCCCACCGACAGCGCCATGAATCCAGATGAGCCTCGCCACGCCGCGGTGCCACCATCCAGTTAATCTCTACGCCGGAGCGCGTTCGAAAAGGTTAACTTTAAAAGAGGCAATTACTCCTCCTTTCTTTTTTCCCTTTCTTTTCTCTTTGTTTTTTCTCGTCAGGCGAAACAGTATGACTCACACTGGCAGTTAAAATAAAACAGAAAAAAAAAAATTTGCGATGGTGATATTAAAGGGCGACTTTTTGAGTTGTTCAGCTCATAAAAAGTGGCCTTTACAATGTACAATGATCATCAGGAGGAAGGGGGGGTGGATCTTTAAGAAAATAATTCATGGCTCCTTCGCCCTCCGTGAGGAGAGCTGCCTTTGGCGAACCCCTGCTTTAATGGCAGAGGAGCCATCAATCCTCCCCCCACTCCCCCACCACCACCGCCACCCCCAGTGCCAACGGCTCCCTGCCACCCAACTCTTTCCTAGAGAAAACATTAGCTCTCTCCTCTCCCCTCCGCACCCCCTGGGAACTGCAGAGGAAAGGGCTCCTCCGGTCAGCGTGGAAAACGTTCTCTCCGCGTTGTCTGAGCGTTGCCTCAACGTTGTGATGACGTACAACACAACCGGCTTCAAAGCTAGCACAAAAATGTTCTCACAATGTTGCTGCTGTGTAGTGGCAATGTTATAACACTGACAAAACATTTTGCTAACTTTGTGAGGACATTTTGTGATAGCTGGGCTGGCTGTGTGGTGTGGAGAAGGGAGACGGAGAATGTCATTCGAACCTTGTGTGTCCAAAAATAGGAATTTTTAGAGAAAAGCAAAAAAAAAAAAAAAAATTTTTTTGTATTTGGAAGTTATTGCTAATTTGCAATCTTTATTATAGCATAAAGTTAGATTTACTTTTTGTGTCTAATCTTGTGTCTAATTTATGTTGTATTGTATTGGGCTCTTGCACTTTGTAATGTGTCAGGCCTAATTTATCTAATTATGTTTCCTTGCTGGGTTTGCTGGCATGTTTAACCAGGTCTCTCTTGTGAAATTTAAAATTTAAAATTTAATCTCATTAGACAAACCTGGTTAAATACAGGTTAAATTAAAAACTAACATGTCCTTACACGATATTACGAATCAGTCAGAACGGTTCTGAATTAATATGATACGGTGTTGAGTTGTATGAGACATGTACGGATCACAGAGCTAAATAAGACCCTTCACATCTATCATCGTATTAAAAATAAAGGGCCGAAAATTGACACTCACATGGTGTGACAGTGACAATATCGGAAATCTCAGGAGGAGGCAGGCTCCAAAATTAATCTGCAGCTAATTCAGTGCCCCGCTCCCCCCCGGCCCGCTGTCTGGCCCCCCCCTCGCCCCCGGGACCGGGCCGAGGCTGACAGGTGGCGGTAAACACGCCGGCCTCGCGTTTCAGAGGTCGCCGGGGGCGGAGGGCGGTCTCTCCCGCCGGGGAGGGCAGCGGGGGGCCCGGTTACCGCCGGCGATGGCGGTTTGGGATGCCCGGGTGGCGCGGGGGCGGGCGCGGCCGAGGAGGGGGCGGGTCGATGCGCCCGGCGGGGAGCCGGCTCAGGCCGCAGCGTCTGAACGGGGGCTCCCCGGGGGGCGGGAGCCTCCGCTACCGCAGGGTTTTGGGTTCCCTCCCTCCCTCCCACAGGGAGCCCCAATGTCAGCTGGAAGATCATCCCGGCCGAGCTCTCTGCACAAACCCCCCGCTCTCTCTCTCTACCTCTCGCTGTTCCTTTACCCATCCCTCCCGTTACTAAATCAGGATAAGACAAGGCAAGCACTGACAAAAAAATGACTACCTGTAAAAGCAATGTTATAAAAGGGGAAACAATATGGGGTGACATAGCTCAGGAGGTAAGACCGATTGTCTGGCAGTCGGAGGATTGCCGGTTCAAACCCCGCCCTGGGTGTGTCGAAGTGTCCTTGAGCAAGACACCTAACCCCTAACCCCTAACTGCTCTGGCGAATGAGAGGCATCAATTGTAAAGCGCTTTGGATAAAAGCGCTATATAAATGCAGTCCATTTACCATTTACCAATATGCCATTTTTAACCCTTTTATGTGATTAGAATGTTCTTAACTGAACATTCTAATGCTGATGTAACAGTCACTACTGGTAACTGAATGCAGTGGAGTTCTAGAACACCGTCTTAGAATTTTGAAAAAAAACATTCCAAAAACCTACTCCTCAAAGGGTTAAATTCAGTCTCATATAGTAATATGCCTGCTAACATGCCACCATGACCATAAAACTCTCTCATCCTGTCTCTTCAGAACTGTGCTTTCCTTCCCTCCCTCTGTTTTGCAGGACAAACAGGTGCTTCTTTTTGTTTTACCGAAGGGGGAAATCATAATATTATATTTGTGCTTAGCACATAGAAGTGTCACATAAACCATGCAGTAACTGTGAACAGTGCAGTTTTATTACAGTACGCATTTCAGAAAGCTGGGGCTGCCAGCACTCCTGTGTGCTGCAGGTCAGGGCCCAGCGCTGAGGGGCCTTACCTTGGGTGTGCCGGGTACTACACTCAGGTCCTTGTGCGCTGGATTCTTACTGTAGGAGAGAGGAGAGAGTCGGTCAGAAAGTTCCAGAAAGCGCTCAGACTCGAGGGGGCAGCCATTTTGATAACAAACAGCCGCACGACAACCTGCCACCACACAACTTTATTGATTAAGACCAGCCTGAGTTAAAGTGTGTTTGTCTCTGAGCAGCGATGAACGTGGTGCGCGTCGCTTTGACGGAATCTTTCATACGCCGTGCCTGTGTGTGCGTGTGCGTGGTGTCCCGTTTGAAAGACACGCCCGTGTCCCAAAACCCAGCGCCCCGAAACCCCCCCCCCCTCCCTCCACAATCCGGCGGGGAGCAGACAGGCCCACCCCACACCCTCTCCAGCCCTCTCAGACCTCGCTCTTCCCCTGCTCGGGCCGAGAGAGAGAGAAAGAGAGAGAGAGAGAGCAGAGGAGAGAGAGAGAGAGAGAGAGAAAGAGAAAGAGAGAGAGCAGAGGAGAGAGAAGACCCGGAGAGACACTCAGAGGCTCGTTCAAGAAGCAAAACAAATCACAGATTTAATCGTCTGCAGATTCAATCCCCACCCCTCCCTCTGTGCCACTCAACCTACCCGGCCTGGGGCCACGCTGAATTTGAAACAATTACTGTCCAATGTATGACCACTAAGCAGATTTGGGATATAATTTTTTTATTGAAGTAATCATTCTCATGGTTGTGCACCCCCTCTCCCCCACCCCCCTCGCTCGCCCCCCCACCCCCCCCCCACCCTATTCCGCTAAGGGGCAAGTGGCAGGAGGAAATAAATGATTCGGCTGTTATTTGATTTGTCAGTGAAGCGCCGTTGGGCATTTAGGAGTTTGAGATATGTTAAGAACAATGCGCCGGCTTGTAAACATTGTATTAAAGGGGCGGAGGAGAGGGAGGGAGGGAGGGAGGGAGGGAGGGGAGAGGAGAGGAGAGCTGGGGCAGCGCTCCCTCCCCAGGGCCTGTCCGTCCGGCGGGGGCTAATGACATCAGATCACAAGCACATCGACGGGGCGAATTGAAGATGACTGATTAAGAGCCACAAAGTATTAAACGGGCGGGCTGAATCGCCCGGCAACAATGGGGAGAGACATATCAAATCAGATCTCCTCCCCGAGATATTAGTATCCCCCCCCCCCTCCATCCACCCCCCCATCCCCACCTAACCCCGCTCTCTCCCTATTTCTCTCTGTCTCTGTCGTTCCTCCTCTCTCTACATCTTTTGCTTTCTCTCTCTCCCTCTCCCTCTCTCTCTCTCTCTCTCTCTCTCTCTCTCTCTCTCTCTCTCTCTCTCTCTCTCTCTCTCTCTCTCTCTCTCTCTCCCTCGTCTCTCTCTCGCGATGCCTGCCGCATGGGCGCATTTTTATGAGCCCCGGTAAAGACGCGGGGGGGGGGGGGGGGGGTCGGAGTGACAAAAAAACACGGGTCCTGTCATGTTCGCTTTGCGCCCCGCGCGCCAGCCCCAGGTGTCAAACGGCAGCGGCGGGGCACAGAAATTGAATTTGCCCAGGTCCTAATCCGCCAACGTGATTTGGCAGGCGAACCGATCCCGGGAGTGGGGGGGGGGGGGAATCAAGGGAAGTGGAGAGGGAGAGGGAGAGGGGTGGGGGGGGGCAGGGGGGGCGCGATGCGAGAAAGGAGGGGAAGATGGGGTGACACGGGGGGCAAGGAAGGAGAGAAAGAATCAGAGTGGAATAGAAGGAGGGAAATTGTGAGGCGCCGGGCTGCTGGGGATGGGATGAAGGGCGAAGACGAGGAAAGGGAGGAGAGGACAAAAGACAAATGAGCAAAAAATGGGAACAAACGGGTGGAAAATGTGTTGGCTGGTGGGGAAAACAGCCTTATATAAAACGCCTAATTTCACTGTCCTGTTAAAAAAAAAAACTTTATTTATAGAGAGATCATTCAAGGGGACAAAGACGCGGCGCGGAATGTGATTTTCTTTTTTTAACAGGCGTTGTTCAGCGCACGAGCAGCGGGAACGCACGGTATATCAAAATGAAAACCGGGCGGTTCCGTGAAGAACTGCGAGTTCAAAGACGCGGCGCGGGGAAGTGCGCATGAACGGCGGCGAGGCGGCGTTTATGACCGCCTGCGAGCCGAGCGCGCTCCACGGCGAGGCCTGAAGACGGCGGAGAGGCGGAGAGGAAGAGGTGATCAAGCTGACTCGATTAGCGCTGATGTCACAGAGAGGGAGGCGCTGTGCGGATAGGTGAGGTAGGGTTTAATGGCCTTTTGCGCCCCCCCCCCACGCCCCATTCTTTACGCCGTGGGTGACGCATCGGCCCCAGGCACACCCGCGCCCTCCCCCCCCCCTCACCGCCCCGCCCGAAGGTGCCGTGGTTGAGCCGGTGGTGTTGGGGGAAGAGGCGACACAAATCAGGGACGGGCCCGGGATCCGGGGGGGTGGGGGGATAAATCCGCGCGCGGGCAGCTCACTGTTTGTGAGATAATAAACACACTCCCCCGCCGCCGTAAATCCGCCCGGCGACACGGCCGCCGCGTCCCGGCAACCGGCGCTCGCGCGGCGGGGGGGCCGCCTCTTAAAACACGGTAACTAACGCACCCCGCCGTCAATCTCCAAACGGGACGGGGGGAGGCCGCCGGATGATGTACTGTACTGCGCGCGCGGGTCAGAAAACAGACGGGGGGGAGGTCAACAGGTTAAAGGGGGGGGGGGGGGGAGTCGTGGCTTAATTCCCCAAAACAAATGCCGGGGGTCTCCAGGGGGTTCTGTCTTAATAACTGGGCCACTCAAAACGAGCGTGAGACTCTCCTCCGAAATAATCATCAGTCCTTTAGCTAGCGTTTGTCATTTTATGACTTTATTACATCTCTAATTGGAGCTTAAAATTAATTGAGTTGTCTTCTGGCGAATGGCAACAGTTATTTTATAAAGGACACTGATTGAAAGTGATTCGAGGGACGCACAGCGCCAAGTCAACAGGACAGCTGGCGCAGGTGCGTGCGTCTAAAACACACCGCGGGGTTATTTCAGAGAAGGCCTCGAAAAACGGCTTTTAACAAGACCGCAGCCAGGCTGCTCTGAGCCAGCAGGCCCCGCACTGACCGTGCAGAGGAGCTCTCGCTAAAGATAGCGGAAGAGCGCTCTCCCGTTCCCATTCACGTTTGGGAGCCCTTCTGAGCCGCGCCCGTTCCGAGCTACGCTACGCTCACGGCTCTGAACCAATCAGGTCTCGAGGCGGCCGCCATCGGGTTGGCTGGTGAGGTTCCCTGCGCGGTCCGGCATTTTTACCCGGCGACAAGAAGCGGCAGGGAGGAAATAAAAGGCGGGGCTTAGAGAAAAGCAGGGCGGCCAAGCTGGGGGCCCCGTGCGCTCACATTCACACGGCGGGAAGAGAGATGGCGGGAAACCAGCCAGGAAACAAGGAGTGAAGGAGAGAGAGATGGAAACAGACAGGGAGGGGTGGGGGGGGGGGTGGGGGGAGGAGGGGGTGCGTGGGAGAGGGGCGGCAGGCAACACCAATCGTGGGGGCCTTTTTTTTTCGCGGGATTCGGTGGCGCGCCCGTTTCAATGAATTTTGATGTGTGTGCTTTGGCGGGGGACGCCTGCCTGTCTTGTCAAACAAATGAAATTGTTCTGAAACGAGCAACAAAGCAAGGAAAGGAAGCAAGTGGAGTGAGATGGTGGTGGGGGGGGGGTTTGGGGGGCCTGGTGGAGGGGGGAGGGGGGGCCGTTGAGTTGGTGGGGGTGTGGGTGTAGAGAGGTAGGAGTTCAATTTTGTTTCCTTAATAAGATACGTAAACAGGGAAGGACAATTTAGCGCAAAAATGCTGCTTACCAACAAGTCAATATGATTTATTGACTAATCAGTTTGACTGCCCTGTTGCCGCAGCAGCTGAATTCACAGCTTGCCAGCCTCCCAGCCACTGCCAGTGTCTCCTCATTAAAACAAGATGGCTGCAATTTTCGTGGCCATTACGTCCGGACTTAATTTTCTGAAATATTACCATATTTCCAGTTATAAATATGCTATATTTGTGGACTGTGAATGAAATTGAATGTTGACCTGTTGAAATTTTCACGTTTTGTTACAACTTTAATTGGGAGACTGATACATATTGTTTGGCAGTCAGCAACTGCATGAATAGGAAGGAGCATTTTTTTCTTATTATTGTTCTATTGTTTGCATTTTTTCGTCCTGGTAGAGTTGTTGTACTCTAGTTAGCTAATATTGAATTTTATTATGGCGTACAGGAATTTATATTTATATTAAAAATACAATTTAACTGATTTTTTAAATGGCATTTTATATTTTTCATCGTTCTTGACATAGACTTGAAACTGGAATTCAGAATTCTAACCCACCAAATAGGGGGACACCTCTTCCCTTGTAGATACTCATTGGGACATACGTGAAACAAAACCATTTACGTTTGTGCATATTATCTGTATTTATCTTTATTTTAACAGAGATAGGCCCTGTGTGTGCTCAGATGTGCTGCTATAATTGTCTGCGTGCATTTCTAGCATAATTGTTCCATACGTTGTAATAAGGACGATATCACAGTAACATGAATAATGCAGAAAATCATTTGGACAGACAGGAGAGAGGAGGCCCAATAGCAGAGGAATACTATTTACAACAAAACAGGTGAATGCAGAGGATATATTTGGGTGAGAAGGCAGGTGATGCAGAGGATATATTTGGGTGAGAAGGCAGGTGAATGCAGAGGATGTATTTGGGTGAGAAGGCAGGTGATGCAGAGGACATATTTGGGTGAAGGCATCCGTGTTGATATCTGGCCCTGATAACTGTGCCCTCCACTGGTGGTGAGACCGTGAGCGAGGCTGGGGAGGGCGGAGTTGGGTGGTGGGGGGGGTTGTGGAAAAAGGTGGAGATAAAGATTGTTTTCTGAATTCTTTGCCACCTGGTTCTCCCTCTCTTTCTCTCTCTCTCTCTCTCACATTCTTTCTCCCTCCCTCTCCATCCCTCTCTCTCCTCCCCCCTCTCCCTCTGTCTCCCTCTCTTTCTCCCTCCCTCTCTCTCCCTCCCTTTCTCTCCCTCCCTCTCTCTATCTCTCTCCCTCTCTCCTTCCCTCTCTCTCACCGTGCTGGATGTGAATTGATTATGCGGGGGATATGTAGATTGCTCTGGCCTCTGAGTGCTCCCCTTCTAAGGACTGATCAGTGAGGGGGCATGATGGATTTCAATTTACATCCAGCGTGAGAGCGGGGGCAGGGGAAAGGGGTGCGCTGTGGCCCCTACACGGGGTCCAGCCTGAGAGGAACGAGCACACACAGGGCCACTAGGGAGAGGCTCCAACAGACACAATCACACATATATATATATATATATATATATATATATATATACACACAGACACACACACACACACACACACACAAACACACTTGCACACACACACACACACACATATATATATATACACACATCCCACACACACATGCACACATACACAAAAAAAGACCTTCACACACACACACACGCGCACCCGCAGCCACACACACACACTCACACACACACACAAACACACACGGCCGGCGGCTCAGCCTAATGCTGCATCTTAAATATCCTTGTCCATTTTACATGCATTCAAGTCTCATTTGGGCAGAATGAAACGGCATTATTAAAGGGAGATTTGCCAGAAATTGCACCAAATTCAGCCTGTCACTTCCAATGAGGGCTGTAAATATGCGATGCTGCCGGGCTGGGTCTGGCTCTGCTGGGCTCCAGCGTGGGGGGGGGGGGGGGGGGGGCTGGTGGGGGGGAGGCTGGGGGGGGGGGTTTGGAAAGAGGCCACGAAGATTCAATAGGGAGTACGCTTTGCTTGGTGACATTTGAGCGTGTCTGTTTTAAATAGTAATAAATCTAACGCAAAACCAATACCAATAACGACAACACGATAATAAACGGCAATAAAAACAATTATGAGCGCAACCGCGATTCCACACTCGTGACATTTAGGCGGGGATTCGCATTACAGGGACGTCCCTATACCTGCAGCGTGAGATCCGCTGTGTACACAGCGAGGGGGAGAGCGCGCTAATCGCATCGTAATTAGGCGTGTGACTGATACGCCGACACCCGACGTGAAAACCGCCGCCGTTCTCACACGGAGCGCGCTAAACCACAAACACCAAAACAATCGCTCGTCTTTTAATCGGAACTATCCGCGCCATTTAGCACCTTTTAGCGCGAAGGTTTAAGGGAAACGCGGTGTTATGTGAACAAGGACACAGCAGGCAAATCCCCCCTGTAACCCCCCCGTAACCCCCCCCCCCCCCCCCACCCACTTTCCCTAAATCACAGAGAAAGGGGGTTGCCAGAGCTGGGGTATAACTCACCCCGGGACTGCAGAGGGGTTAATGGGAACGGTGCAGCGGAGGCTAAATCATCGAGCGGCGACACCCGGCAGCCTCCCCCCCGCTGACAAACGGGGAGGGATTGCGCTCCTCGGCCGTATAAAACGAGGCTCGCCCCGCCTCCCCGTGTGCGCCGGCCCCCGCCGCCGGAGCGCGCCGGGGGGGGGGGGGGGGGGGGGGGGGGCAGGGGGGGGCAGAGCAGTGCCCTTTATTAATTATTAAACAATGACTCCCGCCTGGACCCAGTCCCAGCTCCGGAGGAGGGGGGGGGGTCGGCGAACTCATCCCCCCCCCGGCCGGTCCCGCTGTCTAAGTGTACACGGGCTCGCCGCCGGACCCCTTGGGCTTCTGGGTAATATCTACGGCACTTGGGTCCGGTTGCTTTTTTTGTGTTATTTTTTTTTTGTTTTTGTTTTTCCAGTGAGGTAGCGGTTGTTTCCACATGCACAGAGACCGGGGGGGGGAAGAGTGTGTGGGTCGGGGTGGAACTGACGCAAAAGCCCCGTTTCCCTTCTCAAACCCCCCCCCCCTCCGCCCCCTGCAGTAGATGAGGGAGCAGGGTGGGTTATCTTAGGCTGACCCTCCTCCTCCTCCTCCTCAGAAGCCGGCGGTGATGAAGTGCGGCTTCCTGTCAGCCCTCACCTGAGTCAGCCTTCCGCCCTGACGGACTGCGCTGACCCGCTCCCGCCATTACTTACCCCGGCCTGGACCGGGCCCCCGGCCCCCCACCCCCCACCCCCCGCGGAGCGCTGATTTATGAACAACAACCTCTGCTCCATCCGCCGCTTTGTTTCCTCTCTCTGACCGAGCCTCTTAATGCCTCCAGCTCCCTGGCCTTAATAAGGCTGGGCGGAGGGCTTTCTTCTTTCTTTTTCTTCTTTCTTTTCTTTTTTTAAAGGATGGGGAGGGCGGCGGACTCCGCTTCCTGTAATGAGGCTCATTCATGCCTACGGTGCTTATTGCAGTGCTACCGCTGCCCCCTAGGGAGAGGAAGAGGAAGTGCAGCTGCTACCAGTGTGTGTTCGTGTGTGTGTGAGTGACCGAATCAGAACCTCTCTGATGGTGTTTGATACATGATGATAAACACTGTATGTGCAATGACTCTGTGATGATTAGTGAACATGGTAGTGAACAGATCATGTTAAGAAGCTCTATTTATACCACAGGTAACAGAAACCCAGTGTATTTGGGTCTGGTCCAATAGGAGAGCTCTCAGTAAGTGGGTACCTAATGCCTGGTCCAATAGGAGAGCTGACAGTGAGTGTGTACCTGAGGCCTGGTCCAATAGGAGAGCTCACAGTGAGCGGGTACCTGAGGCCTGGTCCAATAGGAGAGCTCACAGTGAGTGTGTACCTGAGGCCTGGTCCAATAGGAGAGCTCACAGTGAGTGTGTACCTGAGGCCTGGTCCAATAGGAGAGCTGATAGTGAGCGGGTACCTGAGGCCTGGTCCAATAGGAGAGCTCACAGTGAGTGTGTACCTGAGGCCTGGTCCAATAGGAGAGCTGACAGTGAGCGGGTACCTGAGGCCTGGTCCAATAGGAGAGCTCACAGTGAGTGTGTACCTGAGGCCTGGTCCAATAGGAGAGCTCACAGTGAGTGTGTACCTGAGGCCTGGTCCAATAGGAGAGCTCACAGTGAGTGTGTACCTGAGGCCTGGTCCAATAGGAGAGCTCACAGTGAGCGGGTACCTGAGGCCTGGTCCAATAGGAGAGCTCACAGTGAGTGTGTACCTGAGGCCTGGTCCAATAGGAGAGCTGACAGTGAGCGGGTACCTGAGGCCTGGTCCAATAGGAGAGCTCACAGTGAGTGTGTATCTGAGGCCTGGTCCAATAGGAGAGCTCACAGTGAGTGTGTACCTGAGGCCTGGTCCAATAGGAGAGCTCACAGTGAGCGGGTACCTGAGGCCTGGTCCAATAGGAGAGCTCACAGTGAGCGGGTACCTGAGGCCTGGTCCAATAGGAGAGCTCACAGTGAGTGTGTATCTGAGGCCTGGTCCAATAGGAGAGCTCACAGTGAGCGGGTACCTGAGGCCTGGTCCAATAGGAGAGCTCACAGTGAGTGTGTACCTGAGGCCTGGTCCAATAGGAGAGCTCACAGTGAGCGGGTACCTGAGGCCTGGTCCAATAGGAGAGCTCACAGTGAGCGGGTACCTGAGCCTGGTCCAATAGGAGAGCTCACAGTGAGTGTGTACCTGAGGCCTGGTCCAATAGGAGAGCTCACAGTGAGCGGGTACCTGAGGCCTGGTCCAATAGGAGAGCTCACAGTGAGTGTGTACCTGAGGCCTGGTCCAATAGGAGAGCTCACAGTGAGTGTGTACCTGAGGCCTGGTCCAATAGGAGAGCTGACAGTGGGCGGGTACCTGAGGCCTGGTCCAATAGGAGAGCTCACAGTGGGCAGGTACCTGAGGCCTGGTCCAATAGGGAGAGCTGACAGTGGGCAGGTACCTGAGGCCTGGTCCAATAGGAGAGCTGACAGTGGGCGGGTACCTGAGGTGCATGTGGGTCAGGCGTTCCATCTCCTGCTCCATGTGGTCCTGCAGCTCGCCAGGCCTCAGCACCACCTGGCAGATGGGACAGACTGGAGCCTGGCTGTCATACAGGGACGGCTTCTTCTTACCTGAGACACGAGAGAGAGAGAGAGAGAGACAGAGAGAGAGTGAGGGAGAAAGAGACGGGGGGGGGAGAGAGAGCGAGAGAGAGAGAGAGACAGAGAGAGAGAGTTATTCACACTTGCACTTCCAGTCTTTAGAAGAGTGTACTTACTTTACAACCTACTGAAAACAGCCAGCTTCCCCAGAGAGTTACCACCCTGCATATACATTTCAAACGCACATAATTACGGATGAACATAGCGTAGCAACTATTACTCTTTATCACAATAATCGAGTCACCGTTATTTGTCAGTGTTGCAGTGATTTGCGGTGATCGATGTGTTGACAGATTTGACTTTGCGGGGAGGGGGGGGGGAGTGAGGGGGAGCCGGGCGGAGGGGTGAAGGGCAGGATGAGATCAGACCACGGGCGGGTCGCCCCCTCCCCCCCCCCCGGACTTTCGGACGCAAGCGGGTTCGGGTTTCGCCACCAGAGAGCCCGCGCCCCGTCCCGCCTCTCGGGTTACCTCATTAACACTGGGGTAGGAAGAGGCCGGCCCGACCCTGCACCCGGCCACTGTATCGGGTTCTGCCTCCAGTTCAGCGGCGTGTAAATAACAGAGAAAGAAGCTCGCACACGCAGGTGTCTGCAGAGACGGCCGACCGCACGCGCGAAGGGCGGACGTCGGGAAACGGGAACCACGCCGGGGAGGGGGGGCTTGCGTGGCGAGGAGGCCAGACCGCATGCTTTCAAACACCTGGCTTGCTCGGTGAGGCTCTCACGAAAAACAGACAGGCGCACGCGAACGTTATGTTTGCACGCACACACGTGCACGCACACACCCAGACACACAAACAAGGGGTGACACGCACGTGAAAGCACGTATGCACGGCATGCACACAAACGTGTGTACACACACGCACACACACACAGACACGCACACACACTCACACACACACGCACACACACACTCACACACACGCACACACACACACACACACAATATCACACACAGGCCAAAAATAGACGGCACAGAAATGACAGCAGAGAGCAGGCTTCCAGGGCTAAAAGCTTCCCCTGGTAAAAATAAAGACTGACGGTGACTCATGGGGCAGACTTCCTGGCCTACTCCGCTGTCTCTCCAGTGTTTGGATCCTGACTGGAAGCTCTATTAATAAGCCCGCGGACAATGGGCCCGCTGGCCAACAGGATGTCCTGAATGGACAGGCCATCGTCACGACGACCAGGGGGCTGCAGCTGCCAGGCACATCTTCTCCCTTCATGAAAGGCGGGACTGTGCAGATACATGTATGCGCGCACGCACGCACATATGCACACACACGCAAATACACACACACACACACACATGTATGCACGCACGCACACGCATGCACACGCAAGTGGGCAGCTTTGCCTTCCCCTCAATCCTTCACTGGTCAGATCTCTGTGTAAGGATGCTATTATTAAACCTATAATAAATGCTATTATTATGTTTTGAGCATGTAGACTGCTAATGGGCACAGAAACACCAGTCGTTACCATGAATACTAACAGGCATTGCATTTTCTGCTTTACACTCAGGCACAAGACAGGACAACCTCGCAGTCAAGACACTGATGTCATGTGGGCCTTACACGCAAAACGTTCAGTGTTAACACTGATAGAATACACATGATATAGTCTGTGTTGGGCCTTAACACCGTATTCATTTTGCCGTGCGGCGTTCTTCGCGGGCTGGGCTCCCCGGTGCGTGAGGACCCGAGCGCGGCTGATCGGGTTCGAAGCCCCCAGCGCGGCCGTCCAGGGTATTCGCCTTTCGATAAATCCCCGGGCCGCCGCGCGGCTGTGTCCTTGACTTGGAGGGCAGGGCGGTGTTCGGCCGCTGATGCGCCCATAATTTGAGCGCGTGACAGATCGGCCCCTCCACTCCCAAACAAACACACATAAACATACACACTCGCGCGTGCCGGGGGACCCCCTGGGGGGGCACAAATCTCGCCTGGATATTGGCCTGTCAGAAGTATTTCCTGCAAGAGCACAGATTCATCATTAAGAAGCTGGCGGGGTCAATGTTAGCATACACCTCCCCAACCCAACCCCCCCTTCCCCACTTCCCCCCAACCCTTCTTCTCTAACTCTATCTCTCTGCTCCTCTGCCCCCCCCCCCCACCCCCCTGTCCTCCTCCACCCCCCCTCCCTGCCGGCCAGACGTGCCGACGCATACCCAACTCCCATTCCCCACCACCGCCACTTAACAGCCCCACACTCTGGACACTTTAAGTGACTTTGAGAAATGGGTAATCGATTACAATCCTGTGCGTCTCCACCTCTCTCTCTCTCTCTCTCTCTCTCTCCCTCTCCCTCTCCCCCTCTCTCTTTTCCTTCTCCTCTCTCGCTCCATCTCTCTCCTTCTTTTCTTATTTTTCTCTCTCCTCCTCTCTTTCTCAGCCCATTTCTTTTTTTCTTCGTCTTCCTCCCTCGCTTTCGCTCGCCCTGTCCTTTCATTTTACCTCCCTCCATCTTTCTTCCTCTTCTCCTCCCTCTCCCTTTCGGCTACGGTGCGCCTTTTCTTTCCTTTCTCTCTCGCTCCGCCGCCTCCGGTCGGCCCCGGCAGCGGTCAGCTTTATTACCCTGACAAGATAATTC
>CM077289.1:9128215-9340715 GCA_039654925.1 Anguilla pacifica | reverse complement strand
CCCCGCCCCGCCCCCGACGCCGGTTTCGCCGGGCCGCGGGCTCATCAGCGCCAGCGCTTATTTTCGACGCCGACGTCGTAGCGCGCCTCGGACGCTCCCGCGGGAAATAAGCGTAAACCGCTCATCTCTGGCGGTTTTTTTGTTTTTCTTTTCTTCTTTATTAATCAGCAGACTCCTCGCTGAACGCCACCGCGACGCTCAGTTCTCTTAACGCGCCGGGCGAAGAGCGTTTTTACGCCTTCTTTAAAAACGCCGCGCTCTCCGTCGCTAACGGAGACGCGCGGCGGCGCCCGTGGCGAGATGAGGGTCCCGTGGGTCAAGCGGCGTCCCGATCCGGGCTGGCGCGTCCGCGCGCCCGCGCACACGCCTGTTCCCTCGCCCCCGCCGTCGCCATGCCCGCCACAAACCGCAGAAACTTCGATAACCCCTCCTCCACACGTCCATACCCCCCCTCCTGGATATCCTCCTCGCTCAGAGTGCCGCCTTTCCTCTCAGCCTGGGGCCTCGGCTGAAGAGGGCTGATGCAGGCCGGGGCTTGGGCCTGGGGGGGGGGATTGGGGTGGGGGGGGTTGGGGGGGTGATGGCTATCAGGCGGAGCGGGTGTTTGAGCAGGCAGACCCTGAGCGAGAGATAAGGAGGGCGATGTGGGCCCCCGGGGGAGGGGGGGGGGCGTGGGGAGGGGAGGGGGTAGGGGGGCGCTCAGACGCGGTGCGATATCACCGCGCGGGGCGTCCGCAATCGGACATCGTCTCGCGATTCTTATCCCCTCGCGCCCCCCACCGCAGCCTCCGGGGGACCCCCCCCTCCCCCCTCCCGCCCTCTCCCCGGGAGTGCGAACACCAGACCCGACAGCAGAGGGGGACGTTACACCTCCGTTCGGTTTTTGGCGAGGCCGATTGTGGGACGTGTTCGCGGGCCAACGCGGGCCCCAGCTTCGTGGACCGGTTGACGGGACCGCGGCGCGATCGGCTTCACCCTCGCCTGCGGGCTGCGTTAAAATCTTCTGGGGGACAGAGACACATCAACGCCCCCCCACCCCTCCACCGCCGCCACCGCACACTGGTGCACCACAGACTGCTCGCTGGCGGTCGATACGGAATTAAAGAGCAGCGGAACGATTTCGCAGGGTGGGGTCCGGGATGGAGGGGGCCTGTCCCTGTAGACCCCGCCTCTCTTTCTCCAACGAGACCGCCAACGGTGGAGAACCACGCCGCGGCGGTTCGGGGGGGGGTGGATGGGGGGGTGTGAGGGAGGGGAAACGAGCTGACAGGAGACAGCGGCGTTTTTTTCGGGGTCCGGGCATTAGAGGAGAGCGAAATAAAGCAGGAGCCGGCCGTGGCGGCGGCGAGGAGTGAGGAGGGAGTTTTTCTGCCCTGTCTGGCGGCCGTCTGGGACTCAAATCTCAGAGCAATTTCTCGGGCCGGGTGATTGGCAGCTTGATGTGCATGCCTCCCCTGCAGAAGCCAGTGATAACTCTCGCCCATCTCCCATCTCCGCACGTTGCGGGCCATTACAATGACAATGTCGATAAGGGACATTTATCACTCCCAGCCGCGGGGGTGACAGAGAGGGCCCCCCCCCCCGTCAACAGGTCTAGCGGGAGAGGGGGAGCAGAGCGAAGGGCCGAGGGGTCCAGTGAGCTCGAATTGAGGAAGGCTCCCAGCCGGAAAAACGGCGCGCTCCTTCCCCCCGCCGCGCTTAACCTGCGCATGTGCGCCATTTACTCAGGCGCCTCTGTCGCGCCACCGCCGGCTAGCCGCCGCCGCTAGCCGCTCTCATCGCTCACTCCCAGCGCCCAGCGCCTCCCCCCAGCGGATGTCGACAGGCTCTCTTAAACAGCGCAAACACGGCAGAATTAGCCAGCTCGCGCTCGGCCTGCCTGCGTCTCTTTCAACGCTTGACCATAATGTGTTGGTTTCTTTTCTGCCTTAATGATAATGCTGTGCCACTGAAGTGAATCTGTGTTTGGGGGCGAACGGGGAGCCAGGGTCGGGGAGCACAGCGCGCTCGTTGTTCGTCGCCCCGAACTCCCTGGCGGAGCAGAGTCACGCTGGCGGACGGGGGTGTCGGGGGCAGCGCCGGGGGGGGCGAGGGGGCCGGGGGGGGGGGGCCCTTTGTGTGCCCTGCTCTGAATGGGGGCCGTTGTGGCCCTGGCTGGTCTGACACCGACAGGGACCGCTGGGACCGGGCAGCTCCACAGCTGGGCGCTGTCAGAGAGAGAGCGGCCTGGTGTGGGGAGGGGAGAGGCAGGCAGGCGGGGGGGGGTGTGAAAGGAAGGATAACAAGACGGCACTGGGCACTGCCCCTCACCACACAGAGCCGCTGGTACCAGTGAGCCTGGTGACCGGAACCTGTTGCCTGAGACATAGACAACAGCCCAACACTGCTAGGGCACCTCACATTTTTCAAGGGTGCAAGAAGAACCACATCCGTTCGCTACCCAATGTGTTTTTGCACAGTGATTTATGACTTGGAAGAGGGGTGGACGTGGTTGCCCAAAATCCCCGAATAGAGTACGGGAGATGTGGGTGGGCCTGGAGTGGACGAGCTCATGGATACAGCGGTGTCGGTGCCGGTGCCGGTGCCGGTGCCGGTGGCGGTGGCGGTGGCGGGACGTTCTCGGGCTCCGTGCCTACGGCGGGGCCCTCGGGCCGGAGCACCGGGTGGCACACCTGTGGCGCGCAGCCCCCCCCCCCCCCCCCCCCCCCCGCCGGCCAGCTCTGTGGCAAAAAAAGGCACCGGGGCTCTGACTGCTCCGATTTATAGGGGTGACCTTGAGCCATAAACACCCCAAACCTCCGGGCCAGGAGGCTAATTTACAGCCCACAGACCCAGCCCCGCTGCCCCTAATGGGCTCCCGGAAGGGCCCCAACACCGCCTCCTCCGCACGCGGGACGGCCTCTCTGACTACCGAAAGAGAGAGGGGGTGTATGAGAGAGAAAGAGAGATAGAGAGATAGAGAGAGAGAGAGAGAGAAACGGTGTGTGAAAGTGCGCAACAGTTTCAGAGATACGTATGAGTCGTGATTGAGACTCATAAATACAGAGTGTACTTCACTGTGTGTGCGTGTGTGTGTGTGTGTGTGTGTGTGTGTGTATTGTGTGTGTTTCAAAGGGAGTTTTCTAGTGCTTTAGTGTGAACTGGGTGGTCACTTTCAGCTGATTCATCTCAAGTCTTCACTTTAGGATAAGTCATATGCAGTGACACTTTTTTTTCACCAAAACAAGTCCTTAGTACAAACCCAGTGAACACTTTAGTGGTGAAAGAGTCAGTGAAACGCCGTCTAGACGTTCAGGTGCAAAACCTGTAAAGTGAAAAGTTTTCCAGCCGACTAGGACGTAGCCAGTCTACACCCGGGTAAAACTCAGCCTATTCCATTAATGTCAAAACATCTCTCTGCCGAGATAACCACCCCTCTGGATGTCTGGATTCCTCGCTTACTCTCACTGGGAACCCTCAAAGGCAAGAGACACGGTGCTCAGAAATGCTGTACACTGGCACGGAATGATGGAGTGATGTAACAGCCTGCAGCAGGGAATCTGCTCGGGGGAAGCTTACTTAGCTTACCCAGGCTCACACACTTCTGGAGATGTTTGTGCAGGAATTTAACTTATCATTTCCAAATGATCAAGCAGATCATGACAGACTACGGCACGGGGAACGTAATCATGTGATAAATGAGAGATAATGCCACTGAAATGTAATATGATTTTTTTTTTTTTTTTTTTTTTTTTTTAAAGCAAAGGGGAAGAATTATAGCCATAAGTAAAACTAACAAGGAGGAATTGCTGAACATACCTCAAAGAGACTGACAAAAAATCTTGCAGGCACATTCTGTGGCATCTTTATTATGAGTGATGGTGCTGCTAGCATTTTCATTGATGTAAAAAGGATTGATGCAACTATGCGGTGGAATTCTCCATGCAGCCAGGAGAAGAACTCAGGGGAAGTTAACCAGTAAAAGGTGACAGAACCGCGCACGTGAGATTCCTAACAAGCAGTCCTGTGCATTCACACACACACACACACACACACACACCCACACGCACGCACACACATGTGAATGCACACACACGCACACACACACACACACACACACACACACACACACACATGTGAATGCACACACACACGCACACACACACACACACACACACACACACACACACATGTGAATGCACACACACGCGCACACACACGCACGCATACACATGTGAATGCACACACACGCACACACACACACACACACACACACACACACGCACGCATACACATGTGAATGCACATACGCACACACACACACACACACACTCACCTCCCTGCAATCTGCATGGAGCCAGAACCCCGGCTGCAGAGGCTGAGCTGGATAAACAAACCCGCTGATGTATGAGGACCTTTCGAGCAATAAAGTTATTCACTCTTAACAGTCGGCCGCTGCTCGCCGTGCGGTTCTCAAGATTTAACCCCGGGGGTGCCAGACACCACAAATCAGGCAGCGCGCACCCCCCCCCCCCCCTTCCCCATCCCCCTCTTTATCCCTTCCCAAGTGCGCCTCAGTGCCATGTCTATCCTCCTCAGCCTCAGTGTCACACATTACCGCACTTCACTGTGGGCGTCAGTGACACAGACACAATGCCGACTGCAATATGAAAAGCAGCCAGATGGTGGGGGTAAACATATGCGCAGGTCCTACAGGAAGGTGACACACCGCCTATTATTTCAGGCTTGCGATCCCCAGATATTCTTTCAAATTAGCCTTTTCATACTCACGAAAACAAGCAAAATTATGGACTGATGGATTTCCGTGGTTACACACTGCCCCCCCCCCCCTTAAGGTCAGGTGAATTGTGTGAGTGAGGGGGGTGGCCCCGGTGGAAGGTGAGGAATTTCTGTTTGTGTCTTTCCCCTGCAGTCACTGTTTCCTAATGAGTTAGCTATGCGGTGAGGCAACCCTGGCTCAATCTGACTGGAGTGCACTTTGTCCTTAATTTTGCGGAGAAGGATTTAAGCACGCAAATCTTTCTTCCCGACGCACAAGGCTTTATCTGCGCGGACGTTTTTGCCAATGAGAAACACACTCAGTGCAACATTACTGGCATTTAGCAGACACCCTTATCCAGGGAGATGTAGCTACACGCACCTTCCGTTCTTTCAAACATGCAATCAATTTATACAGCTGGATATTTACGGAAGCAATTCAGGTTGAGTACCTTGCTCAAGGGTACAACGGCAGTGCTCCACCTGGGAAATGTGCCTACGACACTGCAGCAACCAGCCCCGTTCCCTAATCATTATGCCACACCGCCAGCCCAATCACGTTTGTGCTTGCGCATACAATGAAAATACATAACCATTTCTTCGTTTCCTTTTTTCAAATTAAGGACGTAGAGGAACTGCCGTTGGATTTAGGCTTCTGTGAGTGTCAAAAATCACCTGCAGAGTTACGATCAGGCCAGCACCCCCCTGACACGTGCACACCTTTTAGCCCGCTGTTTTTGGACGAAGGGCGAATTGGCCAAAGGTGTGGGACGGCGCCGTGGCAACGGTGTTGATAAGCGGGGAGTCCCCTCTGCACACGGCACCTTAGCGTGTGACCCACGCCCCTGTTTATTGACAGACTCCAGCCAGTCTGGAGTTCATCGGGAGTCTCCATAATCTCTCCAGAGATGATTAAAAATTAATTGATCCCCGCAATATCATCTACACTCCCACCCGTCACAACGCAGATGACTAGGCAGCTAATAAATGTTAATTACATTTTTTCCTTCCTTTTTTACAGCCCCTGTCAATCCCACACAACCCCCCCCCATACAACCCCCCCCCCCCCCCCGCCCACACACACACCCCCTCACACACACCGTATCAGGTCGTAAATTCATTAGCTGCTAACATACCTAGAAGGGGGCAGCTAATTTAGCACCGACAAACAAGATTAGGACAGGGGCGAGGGTTGATCTCTCTCCAACTGCAGGAACTGGAACTGACCCACTCCAGATAAGGAGAGGAGAGTGCAGAAGTGCAACCCCCCCTCCCCCCCCCCTTCCCCCGCGCCATACCACACCCCAATACCACTTCTGTTAGCCCGCAAAAAGCAGTCAGCCACCTCATCGGGAAGTTTCGTTTTATCAAGCTTGACAAATTACTTTAACGTGCTCTAACTCAGCAACTCAACGCAGCTCACACGATAAGCCAACTGGACCACTCTCGAGTTATTACAAAAGCAAAAGGGCAATCCGAACTGCATCTCTCCTCATCTACAGCGACGTTAAGTTACACCTTCGGGTGTATTTTTTTTTTACGTTCATGTTCAATAGGAAACAAAGGCCATGCGAACGGTATATTTTGTGGTCGAGTAACGACGCTGCCAAATGCTTTTAACGTATTGAAAATACTCAGCAAACCGTCCCGGTCCGAGACGTACGCACAACGCTTAATGTATTGTTCAGTCTTTTAATTTGATCTGAGTCGTCTGTCTTTGGAATTTAAAACCGATTATGCAGAAGTGGGTTATGCAAAATACGAATAAACACGTCAGGTGCACAGACTGAGAGAGAGAGGGAGAGAGGGACAGAGAGAGAGAGAGAGGGAGACAGTGAGAGAGAGAAAGAGAGAGAGTGAGGGAGAGAGAGAGAGGTGGGGGGTAAATTTCATTCAAGTGTAATTGGCTTTGTTCTAATCCCAATAATGCCATTAAGCCATTCATATCCATTAGAAATCACACGTGGAGCTCCATCTAAAAGCACTAAAGGAAAGGTAACCCTAGTCTTTCATACTGTACCGGTGAATGACACCAGGGACCAGCCGCTGAACGTAAAACAAAAGGAAGCATCCGTTTTTTAAATCTGAGATTAAAAACACTGCTGCGGTGGGGGGGGGGGGGGGGGGGGGGAATCGTCAGAGCAAAATCAAAAAATCAATCTTCCTTATCAGCGGCGGTGGCTCCGACCAGACGCAACCGTGAGCTAAACGCCCTTTTACAAACACCCTTGTAAAGCTGCTCTGACAAGCATTTCTCACACTCTTCACTCCACGCACAATAACGTATTTACATAGCCACCCTGTCTGTGGCCACCCTAACCACGGCGCCTTTTTAAATGTCACCTCAAAGGGTCGTTCCTTCTTGAAAAAGAGAATAGCTTAAATGTGTCGCGTAACAAATTCCTTTAAGTATTGACACAGTCTTTTGGGGGAACGTTGCTTATGAAAATGAATCTAAACAAGGTTAATCGCGAAGGTAAAAGAAATAGGCCCGGCACGACTTTTCGCGATCAAAATATCAAGACGCGTATTTGCAAAGAGCAACTTCCAGGACTAAACTGACTTAAGCTTTCAATTATCATGTATTAACAAGACAAACAGCCACATCTTTTGAGCTCAGTTGGCAAGCACGCGCGGCTTGGAGACTGCCAGGTGCTGGGCTTGCGAGTTTTAGTGCGTGTGCCGCAGTTTCCAAACAGTGCCAGACAGAAGTCAGCATCGCCTGCGCATGGGAAAGGGGACTTAAGATTTTAGTTTAGCTTCCAGAATGTTGTTGCTCGCGTTTGTTTCCGATGAGTCCCACGATACCGTGAGATCCTCAGGATCAAGATATTCCTCTGCTGTTTGTTTTGACACAACTCCCTGTTGTGAGCAGTGTTTCTAACAGTTATGGAAGAATTGATCAAATATCACGTGTTTCATGGCAAGCTATTTGTCATACATACATAACTCGTCGCCTCTTTCATAGCCTATGCCTAATTCAGGCAGGCGAAAAAATGTATAGGCTATAAGCTATAGTTGCTTAATCATGTGTAATAACAATGCATTAAAAATATTCCATAATGTATTCACGTGAACGGGGTGAGTGATAGCAGATCCTAATTTTAAAATTAATGTTTTAAACTGTAAAATGTCCAGTGTTAATTAAATTCCGGATACACACCTTCGACTATTTGGGAAACGTTTTTATTTTGACATCAACAAAATGTTCGTTTAAGTCAGTCTATGGTTTAAGTCCGTAGGTGAGGATAGAGGGTTGCGTGGTTATTGGAGAAAGGGGCGACTGTATTTTAGAGTGGATAAAGCACAGAAAACATAAGACCTTAACTCTGATCTCATCCGATATGACTTGCGCTCATTTGAAGGATGGCTGTCTGTACAGCATTTGAGTCAGTGTGGGTCTTTCTGAAAGCCGGTCTCCATGGCGACGGCTACTGGAGGGCGGGGTTCCTGCCTGGGTGAGAGAGGCGAGGGGCAGGAGTACAGCCTAAGTGGTTGGGGGAACTTGGGGCTGGGACAGGTCGGGGGGGGGGGGGGGGGGGGGTGGTCGCAGTTTGTCACTCGCGGTCGCGCGCTAGGTAGCGGCGGTGTCATGGTTGTGTAAGAGGAAGTGTACCTGCGGTGGGGCCCTGTCCGTTAGCTGCTCGCTAACCGCATGACAGGCCGACACAGCCCTTTTCCTCAACGTAACGGCCTGGCAGGTGCCTGCGCCGCGCGAGGGGAGAGGTTGTGTTACAGGAAGCGGTGGTTATGCTACGCTGGACAAATTATGCAGATTCAATACTGCTTTAAATTCGCCTTGCGCTCGCGGGCCCGGGTTAAATAACAGCGAAATTAGAAATGACAGCAGAAAACGGGGTTGCCTGGGTGGCTGCCAGTACCAGGAAAAAAAAAAACCAAAAAAAAAAAAAAAAAACGTATGGACCAGAGACCGGCCTTTCTGTAAAACACTCAGCGCTACCACAGCCGCTGGACCGGAACACTGTGCAAGAGGAGGATTATATGGATTTGGGAGTGGGAACGGGCACGGCTACTTGAATGCTGGAGGGGAACAGAATAAGCGCCTGAACACCGCAAACGCTGCACGCCTCCAGATCCGCTGATTAAGTGTGAAGCGCACATGCACACTGAACGCTACCCCGACACAGTAAGATTCCTGCAGTTTAAATACATTTTTCCTCTTCGTGCTGAAGATGGGAGTACTGTTTTCCTGACCCTGGAACGCCTCGTCGTGACACGCGCTCAGAAACGGCCGTCCCTAACTCGCAGTACGCTCGCGGTTCCATCCTCAGGAACACGCCCCAGCACTCCCCCCCCCCGCTGAAGAATCCCTCGCTCTGCATTAGCTGGGCTGGTAATCATTAAAATCATCCTTCATTAGTCAGCAGCTCCCGCTAATTAGCCGGGCTCCTCTGAAGCCTTCCGGCTCAGTCAGCATGTTTCTCCGGCCGCGCGGCGTCCCCCCTGCCCCAGCCGCGGCGGGCGATCCCAATAAACCCCCCCCCACCCCCCCGCTCTCTCTATAATATGACCATCACCATAAAAGCTGTCAGGGGGTAAGCGCTGAGAGGTACAGGCCCGTACTTTACGGGACCGCTTCCCGCTGCTTCGACACGGCCGCCCGCCGTCGACCCGCCCTCCCAGGCTCCGCCTCCCGCCCGCCCGCCCGCTTCCACCTTGTGCGGGGTCACCGCGGAGGACCGTCGGTCGCCACGGCGCCCTGGGAGGACCATTCCGGATTACAGGCGAGGTGTGATTTACGATTGCCCTGACCGGGTCTTCTCCCCTACCCCCCCCCCCCCCTCCACCCCACACACCCCACCTACCCATACGTGAACATGAATATTTCATATCCTCCAAAAACATATGTCCCACTCCAACAGCATGATTTAAAAGAGGGGGGGGGGACCCACAAGCGTAGGGTGTCAGAATGTAAAGTACACAGCTCTGGCGACAGCTTCGCTGAGGTGAAAAATACATACGAAAAAAGAAAAGTGATTAAAATGCAAACAAAAATGAATTTTTTTTTTCTTCCCTCAAAAACCATTTTAGAGGAAACCGTTTTGGGTGGGCGAGGAGCCGAATCATTTCATACGGCGAGAGCGCACCGCCGGGGAAACAGGAGGGAAATATTCCCCGTCTAACCCAATCCTCCCGGTTTTTTTTATTATTTTATCGGAGCATTTTAGATTAGGAAGAGAGAGAAAAAAAAAAGATGAATAACAGTGACAGCCTCCTCCTCTCTGTCCCTCTCGGAAAGCAGGCGCGCTTATTCCTTTTAATTCCGGGAGATCACCCGAGACCCCCACCCCCCCACCCCCCACCCCTGCCTGGCGTACTTATCACGTTAGTAATAGCCCCCCTCTCCCTGTCATGGCTCTCTCTGAAATGGGGGGCAGGAATATTATTTCAGATGTCAGAGGTCGCTGGGAAGGAGCAGGGCTGGGTTACCTGCCCCGTGGTGGCAATTTTCTCCCCCCCCCCCCGGGCAGAGACAGAAGGAACATTCTGACACCGGCCTGAAAAACAGCGGAGAGGGGGGAAGATTTCCAGCGCGGCGCTAAGATTGCGATGCCAGCCTCAATATGACAAGTGCCAGCGTTATGAAGACAGACAGTGAGCCAAGATGGGCCCGGTGACCTTTTCCAAATGTCACATGTCACTGTGGCTTTATGTCACCCCCTGACAATATGTCAGGGCCATAAAAAATCATTATACCTAAAAACTATGTTATAGGTAGCAAAAATAATAATTAAGACGTTATTATTCGGGGCCAAATGGGGGTGGGCGAATTTACGATTGTCTTGGGTGCGGTAACGCCGGGACGCCGCCGGTTTGGAAGCGCGGTCGTCTGTTCTCGCGGAGAAAAAGATCCCGGGGTCTCGCGGACGTGTGTCAGTCACCGTCCGTCCCTCACCCACCAGGTGAGACGTCAAGCGAGCGCTTACCTACAACTCTGAGCGCAAAACAAAACAAAACAAACGTCACAGCCTTATGCACTGCTGTTGAGGCTTCACACAGAGAGGCTCTCCCTCCCTGTAAGGAACCAGGCCCTTTCATTCACAGTGGTTTTAGGAAGGCCCCGCTCAGGTTCTCACTCCTCTGTTGACAGTGGCGGTAGTTTGTAAACAGGGCGGTGAGGCGGCCATCGCCGCGCTCACCGTACGGTACGTCGGGGGGGTTTCACCCGAGATGGGACGGGGGCACGCCAAAGTGGGACGGAACGGTTACGCGCATCGGCGCCTCGCCCGCCGCGGGGGGGGGCCCGCCAGCTCGAGCGGCGTCGCGCGGTGTCATGCGGCGTCAAGCCGGATGATGTCACGCCAACCGCCAAACACAATAGAGACTCCATGACGGCTCAGACTCCGGGGCAGCTGTGCGATGGCAGCGTGGCGAAGCTGGCGTCGACCGTGCCGGCCATGCGGTCCCATAACCAGGCCGGCCTCGATGCTAACGCTAGCGGTGGCGGTGAAATCTTTACAGCTTTAATAAACAGGCAAGGGCGATTAATGTGGCCCTTCATCTTTAGCATTCCATATAAATTATGACAGATTTATATTTGCAGGCAAATGGGCCGGATCCCTATTTAACCCACGAGAGAGGACGGACAGGCGCGTTTAAACACACGCAAACTACCCAAACTGCCGCTCGCGCGCCCACGCTCAGCGCGAGCTCCGCCCCTCGGCCCCAGTCCGACACGCGGTGACATTTCACATTTACGTCCGCGAGCGCGATCCGGCGCACGGGATTGTTTTCCTCCGCGCGTGATCTCCGTCTGCCAAGTCGCGCAGAAACCAAACGCCCGGAGGAGCTTTAAAATCGCGGGCCCCCCGAAACGTGCCAGGGTAGCTCAGCCGAACGACGGAGCCCCCTGTTTCTGACAGGCAGCGAGGGCCCCCCGGTCGCCCCCTCCCTCTCGCGGGCGAGACGCGGCCCGGTCTTTAAAGTCCGCGCTGCTAACAGGCGTGTTACAAGCCTTTTTAACGGCCGCTCATTAGAAACAGACAGAGACGCGGCTGCGCATTTCTGGGTGTCTGCGGGGGGCTCGCAGACCGGACTGCGGCGGGGTGAGGGGACCCCACACGTCGCGTATCTCAGACGACCGCTGGGCTTCTTCCCAAGAGGGCCCTGGGATAGATGGGGGACAGGGGGGGCGGAGGCATGGGTTCCCACACTCGATAAACAAAACAAGAAGCGCAAGCAAGCGTTTTGGGATCTTCTCAGGGGACGCACCAGCGGGAGGTGTGTTTTGGTTGGAGGCTCCAGCCGTCGTGGGTGGAGCTACAAGGACGGCCTCTTGTCTCCGGCAGGGAGAGCTTCCAGAACGTTCCGCGTAGATGGGTCCACAGCCCATTACGTCACGCGGCGGCCATTTTAACATTTTCCCGTTGAGGGGACGTCGATGAACGGGATTCGCCAGCAGTCTAAGGCCTCCTTCTGCGGCACTCTCGTAAACAAACGCTGTTAACCACCACAAAGCGACGCGTTGGTCATGTGTGACGATGGCTGCCGCGTTAGCGCCGTTTCCGTCCTTTACGAGGAGCCAGCGGCGCGTTTGTCCGGCGGCTCTAAAGGCCGTCTGTCCTGAGCTGACCTCCGGGGGCCTTTGTTTGGTCGAAACAAGGAGGGGGGGGGGGTGGAGTCTGTTTACCAGCCAGCGACTCTGCGTCCCTGTCCCGGGCCCAAGCATTTGTCTCCATAGCAGGTCTGTTTACGGGACCGCTTCCTGGTTTACAGTACCCCCCCCGCCCCACTCCCCCCCTCCACCCCCCACCCTGCCCAGACAGGCCCCGTGGGGAGGTACAAACCACACCGCCTAATCCTAAATCGCCCACAGACAACCCGTACCCCCCCTGCCCTCCCCCAAACCAGCCCCCACCTTAACCCCACCCCCACCCCACCCGGGGATTTTTTAATGCAGCGCGTGTTCCACGACGGCTTCCAAACACCAGGAATTCAGTCATTTTCTTTAAAACCAAAGCGGGCGGGGCGCGGGGCTCCCCCTCGCGGGCCCATTGAAGTCTGCGTTTTACACGCCCCCGCCTGGCACCCGACCGCATGCCGAGCACGCGGCTGCCCCCCCAGGAAAGAGGGGGACAAGTGTGGAATTTATCAAGGGGGGGGGCAGGGGGGGGCAGGGGCGGGGTGTTGTGAAGTAATGGAAGCTGTACTTGAGATTCAGTGGGGCTTACGTCATACCAATCGCGTCTTGGAGGGAAAAGTGGATTAGAGCCCCCCCCCAGCACCGTCCCCCCTCCCCCCCCATTCTGTCTGAAGTGGAAAGGCAGATCGACCTGTGATTTTGGGTTGGTATATACTTGGGGGTGAAGGGGGTGGTGGGGGGGTGTAACCCTTGGCACAGGTGATGGCGATACAGACACGCCCATCGCTGCCCCCCCCCCCAACTTCAGGAACTCAAACCCACGCTGGCGCTGCAGTTAGTTACTGCTGCTGTGCCCGCCTTTTTTTTTTATAAGACAAACGGGGGGGGTGGGCGTGGGGGGGGGGCAGCTTTGAGTCTGCAAAGCTGTCAATCTGGAAGCCTTTACAAGCGCACAATGCTTTTTATATGAAAAGGCCATTAAACATTTCCTCGGTGGGAAGAAAAGGGGAAATTAAAGAGCACAGAAAACCACGCATTGTGCCCGTAGCCGCGGGAGAGGCGCGCGGCGCGGTCCCCCGCTTGCTGCCGTGGCGACGGCGGCGGCGGCCTGTGAGCGTGCGCTTCGAAGGCCCGGGAGGCAGCTTCTACGCCACGTGGCGCCCCTCCCCTCGTCCGCCCCACCCCGTCCCGTGACAGACAGGGCTGTGGGGACACTGACTTCGTGAGTCAGTTACTCTAATGTTCAGGGTGGGGGTTTGTGGCGGTTTGTTGCACAGCAACAGTAACATTCCAGTTGTTAAATCAACTCTGTCAGAGTTGAAAGTACTCTTATCGGTGTCGATTTTACATTAATATTTTGCTGTGCGGGCGTACGTTATGTACATAACACCATTTGGATCGTGACTGTCCCCAGCCAAAGAGGTTCCCAGGGAGAAGCACCACCAGGACGGGGTAGGGGCGAGGATTTTGGGGGGGGAGTGCCTGCGGAGGCAGCCTGGTCGTCCCGCCAGCGGCTGTGCCAGCGGGACGCCCCCACCAGGCACGCTGACGGAAGCGGGAACACCGTCCCGCCAGATCTGCAGGAGAGAGCCAGACAGAGCGAGAGCACATAAACCCCACATTTCCGTGTTTTCTTTTTTTGGGAGGCGAGAACAGCGGGGTTGCGGCGGGGCAGGCGGGACCACAACAAAGACCCGCTGGATGTGGGAGGGCCGCGGCCGGCCGACCCCCCCCCCCCCAACCAGAGGCACTTTTTAAAATTCTGCCAGCAAGTTACCAGCAGGCTATACCGTGCCAGTCCACTAGGGGCGCTGTCTCGCACTGGTTCCATCCAATGTCCTGTCTCTCTTTGACTTTGAACGCACACATTTTACAAACGCACAGTGACTGAATAAAACTAGTCACATCTTTGATGTCCCTTAACACAGCCTGGTGTACATGTTGCCTGTCTTGTCATCAGAACTAATGGAATAACCTCATTAATCCGGCTTTTTAAAAAAATCCCTGTTAACTTCTATACAAGGCTGTAAACCTGTAAGACCTGACGTGGCTGAAAGATACATAACATCAAACCATGAAGGACTGTGCGATGAATGAAATTAAGATCTGAAGTGTTCTGACCTCACAGTACATGAGCTGCACTTCCAGAGTTTACGTGAACCTCTGATCCTTCAGCCATCCCAGTAACTGTTTTCTGGAGCAAATATGGTATCACTTAACACAGGTAGCCTACGCAGAATGGCAAACACGTGTGTAGGCCACGTACCAACTCGAAGCTTTGGGCGGTGTGGTTAGTTAATACTCGGCCGAAAAAAAATTTCCAACGCGCATAGAGCCTGAATTCAGGAACCTGCCTGCAGAGACCCCTCTCGCTCTTCACCCCCAGTTTAACAAAGCTGAGACCCCCCCCCCCCCATCCACCGTCCCCAGCCGCTACAGCCCCGCCCCTGTTTTCCCAGCATCCACCACGCTCGGAGCGCCCTCATTCTCTCGCAGGGGGGGCTCAATTAACTGGTTCAATACATTCATCACAGCTGATAAATTAAAATATCATATCCATAGCATAATTTCATGAAAAAATAAAGGGCGATGGCCCCTCTTATTAACTCCATGAGCAATTGGGGATGGAAACGTTCAAACAGGAAATGTTAATGCCACGTTTGGTGTAATCATCCCGTGCGGTCTGGATGAAATATCTCTTTATTAATAGTAATTGAGGGTGTAAATTATAGATGGAACGATTTTCTCTTAAAGCGCGAGAGCAAAGTCTAATGGCGATGATTCTTCATCATCCTCTTTCTCTCCTCTTTCTCTCCTTCCCCCTCTTTGTGGTGGCGAGAGGGGGCAGAAGATGAAGCGTTAATGTGGATATTCAGGAGCCGGACGCACTCGTCTGTTCTGCCTCTCCTCCTCTCTACCTGCTTCCCGGGCCGAAACGATCAGCGGCCGCATTGTTGACTCGATTCACGTTTCAATTTGTCCGCCTCACCTGCTAGAGCCATTAAATCGCTGCATTCATTAAAGGGCCCCACCAAATTCGCTTTCAATAATAACATAATGAGCACAATCTCTTATTTTTTTTCTTGCTCAGAGTGGCTCAAAGGTGGGGGGGGGTGGGGCAGGGGGGGGAAGGAGGGGGGGGTGTTTTTTGGCAGACTTTCTGAAGAGAACCGAGTTTTAGTAAAACTGCAGGCTTCCCACACCTATGATCCCCACCCCCCCCCCACCTCCCACCCTCACCCTGCCCCCCCCACCCCCCCCTTAGTACCCGAACTCCCCCGGTCTGTTTTTTATTTAAAACATCAAACGTTTCGTTTCATTAGCGGCTTTCTCGTTGCATTTGAAACATGCTTCCCGAAACAAAAAGAAGAGAGAGGAAAAAAAAAAAAAAAACTTGCCGCCCGCGGTTGTTTTATTGGGGGAAATAATGGCCAATTGGGAGACGGTATTTAATAGGCAGCCCGATGCAGTAATGCATCTGCTTCGGAAAAGCCATTTCACATGATTTTCAAAGTAGGCCGGGGTTTTCTTTTTTTTTTCTTCTTCTTCTTTTTCTTTTTTCCTTCTTCTCCTTTCTTTTCACCCCAGAATTACTCACTTGAATGACAGTAGTCCTCTTCCCCTGAGACATCCGGCACCTAGTTGTCATTTTTAGAGCCGTATTACGGATACAAGTTCCTGTCGTTAGTCGGCTTGCGGTGACAGTGGACCCAGAGCAAAATGTTCCAGATTCGGCAGCGCCTTCAGTGGCGACGTCAGAGAAGGCGACACAGAGAGAGAGAGGGAGAGAGGGAGAGAGAGAGCAGCGCGTGGCACGGTAGTGTAATTGTAGCTATAGGGGGCCCCCAGAATGTATCTGGGTCACGTTTGGAGGGCTGAGGAATATCTGCCGTGAAATGAATCCATTTGTCTGACTGGGAGAAGGGGAGAGCTAAAAAAAAAAAAAAAAAAAGAAAAAAATCCATACGGGACAGATTTCAATCTTGTTCGTACTAAACCTGCCAATATAATGCATTCCTCACAAGCAGGGAGGACCATTTGAAAAGTTCTTAAGTGGCGCCCATTAGATGGGACACATAGATTTGCCAATAAATAAAAAAGGGTAGAATGGGCGAGCCCACACTGATTAAATCAGCTGGATGCAGGGTGGACGGAGAAAAAGAGGGTGGGGGGGGGGGGGAGTGACCTGGTGACCACTGGTCAGCGCGCAAACTGACCGCATGCTGACCGCAGGGGTCAATACCCCCCCCCCCCTCTCCACACTGCCCATACTGGCCAATCAATGTCCAATTATGGGTTATTTATTGAATAATCAAAAAGGTATTATTGCTGGGCTCCCTCAGCGCCGACAGAGCAAGCTACTATTTATCAGCCACCTTTCAAAATTAGGGTAATCACTTATCATGTGTACAAGGGAGCCAGCAGCTGCCCGTGACATCTATTAATCACCGCTGCTTATCATAGGCAATGGCTCTGTTTGTGTGCCTGCGTGTGTGTGTGTGTGTGTGTGTGTGCCTGCGTGTGTGTGTGAGTGTGTGTGTGCCTGTGTGTGTGTGCGTGTGTGTGTGTGTGCTGTGCGTGCACCCGTGTGTACACATGTGTATCTGTGTATGTGTGTGTGTGTGTGTGTGTGTGTGTGTATGTGCGAGTGTTTGCGTGTGTGTGTATGTGTGTGTGTGTGTGTCTGTTAAAGCCTACAATTGCAGAACAGCCATGATATGCCCACGGCTTCATTCTCCCTCCTAAAGCCACTATAAAACAATAAACTGCACAACAGCTGATGGGGAAACTGTGTAAAACACTGAAAAAGGAGCGTTGGTGATTATGAGTGTCTGTTTGCGTGTGCAGAGGAAGTTATCGAGCCCTGCATCGCTCCAGAAAGGAGCACAAACTTGGAGCAAAGAACCTGGAACCGAGCACTTGGAGCGGCCCGGTCCGAGCGGAACTGGACCTCCCCGGCCCCCCACCCCCCCTCTCTCCTCAGCGCCTCGCCTCTTTCCAAACGTGTGCCCGGGAGAGAGAGGCTTCCCAGCGCCATGAACCCGGGCCCCAGTGGGCCTGCATGACCTCACACCACTCTGGTAAATTCAGCAAATAGACGGGCGGTCTGCTCAGGGGTCCAAAAGTGAGTCGGTCAAAGATAAGGACCTTGAACAATTAGTATTTTTAAATATTTTTTTTCTTTCAAAGCAGTGGACAAGGAAAGAGAGAGAGAGAGAGAGAGAGAGAGAGAGAGAGAGAGGCTGGTGCTGGCAGTGGGCCGGACAGCCGGGGTACTGAGAAAGGACCCCCCCTCCCTCCCTTTCCCCATCTCCACCCACAGTTCAGTTCAGGGAGGTCAAACAGATCTCCTCAGCCATTCTTTACCAATAAAATAAATTGCAGCACAGTCTGCTCTTAAACAGTCATATCAATCAAATACACTTACGTCGGCCATAAATTCTGAACCAATCACGGGCCTCCCTAATGCAGAGACTGGAGCCAGGGCGGTTGGGGGTTGGGTTGGGTTGGGGAGGGAGGGGGGAGAGGGTGGGGGGCATTATGGCCTCACTCATCCCGCAGTGCTACATTTAAACGTCTCCCCTGTTCACACCGTCGCGGGGCGTCCCATTTCCCCTCCCTCAAAAGCCTGGCAAAAGCCGACGTGGCCCCCCCCTAACCGAATTAGAATCGGTTTTCGCCCCGTCCACCAGGGAGCTAGAGTTACTGACAATCGGATAAAAATGAAACAATTGCTTTTTTTTATCATTATCCAAAACAAACAAAAGGGGGCTAATGGCCGGGGCATCTGTGGCGTCCGCGACGCAGAAGCGATGGCGGATCGATCGGCGCGAGCGAAAAAAACGCAGACCGCTAACTGCCGGTTACCGCGCCGGCCAGGGGGATTCTGGGTATATTTAAGTGGCCGACCGCTCTCCCCGTCCCGAATCCCGCGTCAGAGAAGCACATTTACGGCGGTCGATGCTTTTTAGCTTTTCCGTATTTTTGTATTTTTTTAAAAAGGGTGACGGCATGAGAACAACACTAAAAGGGATGAAAAAACTCACGACGGTTTCATTTTTTCTAAAAATAAGGGTGACAGTTGGGCCGACAGGGTGGCGGACTGGACATGCAGTAAAAGTATATGCAATTCTGGGAGTCAGCTACAGGAGTGGTGTAAATAACAGCTATGGAAACCCCGTCTAAACTGGGAAGAGGAATGCCAAGAAGCCATATTCCAGTTGACCGCTGCTGTCGCTGTTGCTGCTACGGTGGGGGTGGGGAGGTGTTTTTGTTGTTTTATTTGCGGCTGTTAGCCAATTAGACCTAACGAACGGAGCGAGCACCTGTTTTGTCAGAACGAACCTGCGCCTTCGCTAGCCGAGGGCAGAGGATCACGTTGCTCGGACAACGCCGCGGTGATTCAATCCCCAACCGGCTCGGGCCCCCCGCCCCACGGCCCCCGGGGTTCGGACACCCCTCCGCTAACCTCGCCGCAGTCCCGCGCTCCCAGCGCCTAATGGAGTTAGCCCCCCGGGGTGGGGTGGGGGGGGGGGCGTTAGCCTCGCTGCGAGCCGGCTCTCTCTCGGCCCGGCCGCGGTCCGCCCCACACCGGCGCGGGGGTTACGGTGGGGGGGGGGGACTTCCCCGGCGCTCATCAGGGCCTTGTTAGGCCGGGGCTAACCGCTTTACAGCGCTACTCCGCGCCCGGGCTCCTGCAGGGGCGACAGGCCCTAACTGTGTTACCCCGCGTGTTACCACAGCCCCTCATCCCGACCCCACAGCAATTTCACCTCTGCCAGGCCTTTGCCTTTCTGACCCCAATACCCCCCCCCCAAACACCCCCCCCCAGCTGCGTTTATTTACCCAAGAGCGCGCTGAGACACAGACGTGGGTCTCAGCCTCAGAGCGAGGTGCCGATAAGACAAGGGAAGGAATGCCCCTCTCCCATCGATCCAGCGGGGCAGGTATTTATGGAGGAGGGGGCAGGTGGGGGCGTAGGTGCGCGGGGGGGGGTGAGACTTTGCACTTTCACCATACCTGCGATGAATCAACAAGCGTGTTCAGGACATTCCAGGCAGCGTGTGCTGAAGTCCAGCCGCGATGGTGTGTGTGTGTGTGTGTGTATGCGCGTGTATGTTTGTGTGTGGTGGGAAAAGAGCGGACCCTTATCACCGCATGCCTGAGGTGCCTTAATGCCCCCATCCTTCCAACAACCACCCCCCCCCCCCCCCACCCCGAGATCTTTGGCACCTGGGGTAGTCCGGTCAAGTTGTTGGAAAGCCGGAGTCGCTGGATGGCTGAACGCCAGTCATCTCCGCCCACCCGCCATTATCGCGCGGAACGCAGCCCTGCGGCCACGCCCACTTTTACACCTCTCCGCATCTCCGGCCGTTTCTCCCGCGGCCTGATAGCCGGCTGAGATAATCTGCTCATGGCATTCGCCGCATTCCTCTCGGGGGGTCGTTAAACTTGTGCCACGCCCCACGGCGGCGTCGCGGTCTTGGTCTCCAGCCTGTCGGTCGCCAGGCCTGCGGCACCTGCTCACCACCTTTCCCCTGTCGCCAGGGCCGCGAAGGTTGAGTGGATGTGCTGGCTGATCTGACCGCTTAGCCTTTATCCGACGTGACTTATGCCGCTTACGCCCAGACCCCCCCCCCCCGGACAGGAGCGATTCGCTCCCCTGAGTCTGCGGCCGATTTTGGCAACCCGAGGCCTCCGCGCGATGACACGGTCCACGGCCGTGATGTATGGGAAGAGGAGGCACCGCCGCCGCCGCCGCCACGCCCCGTGTGTTTGGGGGAATACGTGCGCGTGTGCGTGTGCGCGTTACTCATCGAGCGCCGGGCCGGGCCGGGCCGAGCGGGGGCGCGCCGATATCCCCCCGCCGTTAAAACGGCCTCGTGAAAATGACAGCGAGACGTACGCGCCGGGCCCCCGTTAAACTTTTACTGCTAATCACCCGGCCGGGCCGCCCCCTGCCTGCAGCCGGGACAGCGCCGCCCCAAATGAACACATCATCCGCAGCCCGCGCTCGTAAAGAGCCAGTCAGCAAGCAGCGGGCGGGGGGGGCGGGGGGGCGGGGGCTCGCTCGCTCACGACCGGTTTAATTTCCTCCGCCGCCGCTGGGGGGGGGGGGGGGGGGGCAGGGGAATTAAAGCGGCGGGCTCAAGGTCACTCAGGACGGGGGCGTGCGGCTCCAGCGGTGCCGCGCCGGGGGGGGGGGGCGTTAGCGGCGTCCTCCAGGCCGCCGGCGTTTCTCTTCCCCGAGCGTCGGTCGGACGGTCAGAGGGAGGCGCCCTCTGGCGGCGGAGCGCCGTGGCGCTTTCGATTCGACCGTTTTTGTCAGCGACCCCGGCGAAATTTACGGGAGCGCTCTCAGCCACGCTTGGGGTGGAGGGGGGGGGGGGCTCTCAGGGCCGAATGCCGGAAAGCAGGCGTGAAACGTTTCGGACGGGTACGCGGCTGACAGGCAGCGGGAACCTGTCACTCCGTACTCACGCACCGACAAAAATAACAAGAGGCTCCGGCCTGTAACGGATAGCGGTGCGCTATGGCGTGAAATACCACCACCGGCCTCTAGGGGGAGGACAGCGGCTTGCAGATGGCTTGAAGGGTCTGTGAGGAGCTCATTAGGCCAGTCGCTGGAGGAAGCGTAAACAGGTAGGAACGGTGGCAGGGGAAAAGGTCGGAGGTCACGCCTCGTCCTCCCCTCAGGCCGTCCGAGGCGGGGAAGCATTCTGTAATGAGAGGGATCGGGCTTCACAACATGGAGGCCCGAGCCTCAAACACGAGCTGCCGTCCGAGGCGAAACCGCACACCCGCACGCTCTCCGCACGCAGTCCCTCTGTGTGGCTTCACAGCGCGGCGACGACCTCCGACCCCTCTGAAACCCTCCTCCTCACATAATTAAGGCCTTCGCGGAATTTCCAAAAACGAGACCAAAAAAAGTTTCTTCTGACCAACATAAACACACATGCCGGTAGCTGAGCTGCTTTGGTGGGAAACCATGACAACCTGGAAAGGCTTTGACTGCCTTTATGACTTGAGTACAGGCCATGTGTTAAGTGCTGCTTTGGCATGTAGTTCGCTAACACAGAGCCTACCAGGGCTTGAGTGTGAGAGGTACCTTTCTCTGACTCCTCTACAAAAACGCCCAACCCAAAACACCCACCCAATACAGCCAGTAACGCAGAGCTGCTGAGAAAGACACATACGTGGGAACCGCTACATCGATGTCTGTCACTTTAAAACAAGCACGGGCAGCCATCTGTGTGGGGCGCGAAAATGGATTAATCTCATCTGAGGACGACGTGCGGTTAGGAGCTAGGAGGGATGGGAGCTTCGCTGGAACGCACTCGAGAGAGATAATGCGGGGTGCGCTCTCCAGGTGACGGATGAGTGTCTCTTGGAGGTGTGGGAGCGGGCGAGGAGGACGAGGAGGAGGAGGAGGAGGAGGAGGGTGGGGGAGCGCGCTCTGTATGCATATTTCCTCTTCAAGTCATTCTTATTCAATGATGAGCAGATGAGTCCTTGCAGAACACGCGTGGCTATTAGACCCTGCCGTCAATCACCATTAGGACGGGACGGAGGAGCACGCCCGGCGGGAGACACATGGGAGAACACGGGCCGGTTCATGTAGACACCCTCCAAAAACGCCCTCCCCTACCCCCTATACCCACCCCCCCCACCCCCTCACCCATCCCCACCCCACCTAATAACACTTCTACTGCTATTACCTCTGTGCTAGTTTCATTATCCGGGCCTGAACTCTCAATGACCCACCCTTGGCAATTTAGTATGTCATTTAGGGTTCAGGGTCTGTGATTTAAATGTGCAATCCCTGTTGTAATTTGATTTCTGCATGGGGTACTGTGAGGGGTGGGGGGGGGGCGGTGGGGGGGGAGGAGCCGGGGGGGTCAGGTTGGTAAGCGCCTGTGGAATGACTTGAAGAGGCTAATAGACTAATCAAGCCCTTCGTTACATGGTAATAAGATTGCCCCTAAAACACTGATGACTACTACTTGGCCCAATGATTACCGAACATTAATAGCTTTCCGTTTTTCTTTCCCCCCTCGCTCGCTCTGGCCCGCTTGGCTGCCACTCTGGCACTTAGAGCGGGGGAAATAGAGGGGCCTCGTCCGCACGGGTGCCAGCGTCACTCCCCGCGCGGTCGGCCCCGGTTACGGTTCCCCGGCAACCGGGCGTCGAAACAAGGGCCGCGCCTGAACTCGCTCGGACGCTGGCCGCTCGATCAGAGTAACGGTGAGCGCTGTCGTGTTCTGGTGGAAGACCAGGGAGGAGCGGCAAAGTCAACTTGAAGACGCTCGTTGGCAAGATCACCAGACAAAGAGATCTTGACAGGGTATTGACCCAGGTCTGGCTACAGTGGGCACCAGTGCCTGCCCTGACCACACTGTCTATCACATCCAGACCGAAGAGGGATGGATGTGTGCGGTATGAAATGCAACAATCGATGGATTAACTCATTTGCTGCTATTGTTATTGTTTTTGTTTGCATTTTAAAGGTCACGCTAGCCTGGAAAGTAAATGGACTTGCAGGAATCAGACAAACTGGTTCTAACTGGTTGCCCTGGAAATGAATGGGTTCTTACCTCATGTTTTTGCTGTAGACATAGTTGCTTTCTTCCTTCGATTAGGCATGTCTGCGTATTGTGACATTCAAATGGGACTTCTCTAAACAAAGGCGTCCGTCTCGTTGGCAAACAGCGCACTGCCCTCCTGCGCGGGCATGAATCTAGCTTGAGTTACACTCTAGTAAGTGTCTCACAGCCTTATAAACCAGGCCCTATAAACCTTGTGTTACTAATGGACACCATCATTAATATGAGCGAAATCGCGCAGATACGTAGTGCATTTAAGTGGGGGCGTCTGAAGTTTCAAACAAGCTCTCCGATTGCATTTCTGAATTATGGATTAATGGCGTCCATCCATAAGGCCGCGGCGCTCAGGAAACAAGGCATTATGGGCTCACAGAATACGCCGGCGGCCAATGGGGACAGAGGACATCACGCAATTACAGGACAACAAGCCGATATTTACAGGCATTAAAAAGGCAGGGACGGGGCAAATGCAGTTACGCTGCGGCGAAAAAGAACGCCCTTTTCAATACCCCCCCCCCCCCCCCCCCCAGCCCTCCTGACAACACAGCCCTTCGGAGATGAGTGGGGTATTGACCCGTCCCGCTACCCGATACCCCCCCGGATCACCGCGGAGCCTCAGATGTGACCCAGCTTGTTCACATCTGGAAACGGACACAAATGTGCAGTGGAAATCGATGGGAACCACCTGTGTGGCACCTGGTGGACCGGGGGAGGTGGGGGGGGGGGGGGGGGATGGGGGGTAAGGTGGAGGGAGGGAGGGAGGGAGGTGTGGAGGGTGTTTGTGGTGGTGGGGGGATGGGGGGTTAGTCACATGTTTCCAGGTGAGACGCAGGACCCTACCCAGGGCGGGGTTCAGAGGGTAGAGCAGCAGAAAAAAATTTGAAGTGGATCGCATATGGATTACAGAAGCTTCATACGAGGCCCCGCCCACTTACCTGTCACACCTCGGTCTCCCCCCGCCCCTTATCTAAAACAGGCTGAGGCTTGCTGCCACCCCCCCCCCCGGGCCCGTGTGTTCAGCGCCAGACTCTCACCCCTGCCAGCTGTGCCCTGCCGGGACGCCATATGTGCAGCAGATCGAGGGGGTGGGGGTCGGGGGGGGGGGGGGGGTTCCTGGGCGTCTGCATTCCAGTAACCCTCCCCTTCCTGCTCTGCTAACGCTTAAGAAAGCACTGCGTGGCACAGGCGGGTTGGGGTGGCACCGCAGACGGGTGACGGGCACATGGCAGGGCGGTGGCACGTGGCAGGGAGGTGGCACAGGGCGGGGAGGTGGCACGCGCTGGTCTGTGTGGCACGGGCTCTTTACTGTGCCCGTGTGGGCATTCCTCCACCAGCGTTAGACGCCAGCGAAACCGTGCGGGTGAGAATACAGAGTCCAAGAGGGGTGTTCCGGTGACACAAAAATTTGGCAGTCAAATGGAAAAGGGGCAGAACAAGACAGTGGGGTTCTCTTTAACAAAAGGGGGGGGGTGGCATGCCACAGTTATGAATGAAAGATGCACTTACCTGTAGCAGAGAAGCCGTGACCACAGACAGGTAAGGTACATGGAAAGAAAAGAAAAGCATTATTAGTGAGTATAACTGTGAGGAATGTATACAATACGTTTGGTCTGGTCAACATGACTCATATTTAGGCACATGACAACATTAAACTGCAATCCATTATCCATCCATTATCAATCCATCATTCCTATTATGAAATCCGAATTTATGGATCCTCAACACCTTCCACAAAACTGGCTCCTTCATAATATGTGGTTTATTCAGCCATCTAATAAATTCTTCAAAACAACACATTCTCATACAAAAAGTGTAACAGTTCACACATGAGATTCACACACTGGCTTTGCCGAGGGTGTCTTTCCCACGGAAGTGAAGAACAACCGGAAGTGAAAGAGAGAAACAGATTTTAACACCGAAGCCCCCTGTTCCTGCCCCCTGTTCCTGCTCCCCATTCCTGCCCCCTGCTCCTGCCCCCTGTTCCTGCCCCCTGTTCCTGCCCCCCGTTCCTGCCCCCTGTTCCTGCTCCCTGTTTCTGCCCCCTGTTCCTGCCCCCCTGTTCCTGCCCCCCGTTCCTGCCCCCTGTTCCTGCCCATTCCAGCCGTTAGGCGTGGAGCGCACAACCCCGCCATGGAGTCATGCCGAGGCTATTACCTGCCCCCCCCCCCCCCCCCCCGCCTCCCCAGTAAATATCTGATCTCTGCTGCCCCCCTCCCCAGCCCCTGTGCTGTGGTGTAAACACAGATTGTAAGGTTAGGGGTTAAAAGTGTTGTGCTTTGATTCTTTGACAGTAATCTAATTTCTCTTCTCTTACACATCTATATTTATTTGGTTTTGTCAACACTCAGGGTTCTCTTTTCTTCCTTTTGCCTTCAGAGTATTGATCCCACTAATGGATTGGATCTGATTCCAGAGTGTCTAACACGCTTTTGTATTCTCTTATTTTCACCCGGGAAAATCGATGGGGCAGGCCCGAAAATCAGCCAGGATCAGGTTTTAAGGAATCCGCCGCGGGGTGCGGTGGGGTGGGGTGGGGGGTGAGGGGGCGTCGGGAGGAAGGGGGGGGGGGGAGGAAGACTCCACGCTCCTTCTCATACTGATTTTCCTCCAATCTGGGAGCGGAACACTTCAGACGAATCGTTCGGCGGCGCGTGGGCCGCGCCGTTGGCCCTGTGTGTGCCTCCGCTGCGTCCCGTGTGATTTAACGCCAGAACACCTCATCTGAGGCTCCATCACAAAGCCTTTATCAACCCTCCCCGGACAATGCTGCCATTGTTTTTTTTCCATTAAGACATTAATTTCGGTCTATTATTTTTCCATCCCAAAGTCCGAACCCTCTGAAATTCAGTATTACATCTAAACCGCGCCTCCAAATCACGTGAACACAGCGGATGATTTGGTTCTCTGACCTGCTGCTGTGGCACATACAGGCACAGCCCAGGCATCAGGCTCCTGCTGCCAGAGCCCTCCCTGATAGGCTGACGGATTTTATTTACATTTACAATTTGCTAATTTTTTTTAACGTTTTGAAAAAATGCGACAGACTTCAGATTTCTGTCGCATGCGTGATGCAGCCTTTGGAGTGGTGGTGTGACAGTGTCCTCTTATTGACCTTGAAAGAGTCAAGAAGACAGGGAGGGGAGCGAGGGGGGGGGGGTAGAGTGCTGTAGGGGGCTCTTCATTAATGACAGTCCTAAATTGGACTTCCTGCTGCGACACCCCCCTTCCCCCCCCGGCAGCCCTCCTGCTGATGGAAATGTGTTAAACATGAGAGGGGGAGTGGATCAATGGCGGGGCCGGCTTGGGTACCGGCCTCTCAGGCCAGCAGCCACGGTGGCGGCCGCATTCGTGTGCAGAGAGCGCGAGGCAGCGGGGGCTGCTGGATCTGAAACGCGAGCGGAGCAGGGGCTCGATAATTAAAAAAAAAGGAAAGAAAAAAAAAAGATATCAATGGCTCCTCGGCTCTTCACACTGCCGAGCAAATTGGAGGACTTGTCAGGAGTCACAACACGGAGAGTGTGAGGGAGCTGCAGGGGGCTGAGGGAGGAGGTGGAGGAGGAGAGAGGAGGAGGAGGAGGATGGGGGGGGGGGCAGGCAGGCAGGCAGACAGGCCCTGCAGTCGCCAGGGCAGGTGCAGCTAGGCGAGCCCCAGGCTGGCACGGGGCCTGCTGGGACTTGGGCTATTTTTTCCCCCACTACTGCTGAAACAAATCCCATTCACAGCACAAGTGGGGAAGAGAGGAAGAAGAAAAAAAAAGGCTCAGCCCTTTTTGAAATGGCTGCTATCGCTTTCCCCAGCCTCGCGGGGGCCTGGCCCGGGGCCCGGCTCTCGTGTCTCTGAGCGAGGAAGCAGCAGCCCCTGCCCCGCCCGCGTAGCGCGCTGATACGCTCACCTGACCCGGCGGGGGGGAGTCCCCGCTGGCCAGGCTGGCTCCTGCGTTACCCGAGACCTTCACACGCCAGGGGAGCAAACTCCCGCTTTCCCTGGGAGGAGGCACCTAACGAAAAACCCAAAACGGACGCCGACCGGGCTCGGACGAGGGCCCGGCGCGGTCTCGGCGGCGAAGATGGCCGTGCTCCGCGCCTAATGGTGTTATGGCTGCGCGGCCGCTGAACGATGGCGGCTTCGCTGTGTGAAGCGGCTGAGGCGGAGAGTGGGGCTACAGGGCGCTCCGGCAGATCAGAGACACTTCCTCCCGGCTGTTTATGTGGGCCCCCCCCCCCCCTCCCCCAGCGCCCCCCCTGTGCGTGTCAGGTGGAAGTGCTGCTCCTGAGGAAGGCTGGGGTTGCGGGGTGTTATTTTTTAGAGAGGTTCCTGTCGCGTAGCGTGTCGCTAGCACGCCGCGCGGCATTGGACAGCGGCCGCCGGGCCCCGCGTGAGCGGCTTCCTCCCGGCGTGAGCGGCCTCCTCCCGGCGCGGGCGTGCGGCTGCACCTGAGACAGCTCTATCTGCGGGGCGGGCGGGGTTAATGGCGCAGAGAGCCAATGAGGTGGCGAAGGACGCCTCATAAACCGCCGAACCGCGGGGACGCGACACCCCCCCCCCTCCCCCGCGCGCGGACTCCCGTACAGGGGAGATCATCTCGAGGTGACGGACTGACATCGCTGCGACCTTTCACCCCGCCATTGGCGCGGGTGTGACGGGGGCTGGGAGGGGGGGTGATTTAGCCGTCTGCCCAAACGGCCTGCACTCCGGCTAACAAACACGGCGATGATGGAGTGCATGCTGGGAGAAAGGACACCGAGAAACAGGGGCTTCAAAAGTTCAGCCAGTCAGTGCTCCCGATTAGGGCGCGTCTCATAAATTATGCGTCAAGACCAAGCTGTATACAAAATACATGGTCATCTGACAAAAAAATTAGAAGTAGATAATATAACCATCTATTATTTTCCATTAATAGAAAAAGCAAGGTAATCTAACAGCATATTAGTTTAAAAAACGAAATATTGTATTTTAGAAAAATAATACCAAAGAATATATACAAAAAAAGAAATACTAATTATCTCAATCATAAAATTAAAATGTCTATGGTCCTCACAGTACCCTCTCCACAGTTCCAAGTCCCATAGAAAGCAAAAACATGCACACACACACACACACACACACAGGCCCCCCAGGCTTCCTCCTGTTGACTCAGAGTAGAGGTGGCGGAAACACACCTCGGGATGCAGGTAGCAGACCGCAGACCGAAGTGCCCCCCCACCCCCCCACCCCGTGTCCGTTTGTCTTTGTGGGACGAGCAGAGATAAAAGGGCGTGTGAGATAAGATCCGCAGCGATACATTTAAAACAGTATCCAGCGCAGCTGCCGTGGGGCAGGGAAGGGGGCGAAAGTGCACCATCAAAGCGCTGTTTGGGTTTCCACCCTTCCAGGCGCACTCAGACACCCGCCGCCAAACTCGGTCGCCCTTATCAACCAAGGAGCGCTCAACTCTTTTGTTTTCCTCCCCGCGAGACTGGCGAGAATCCTGGAAGCTGTAGTCACAGCCTGGTGGTCAGCTCCTCGGCCACTGCTCGGGAGGGTAAAGCTAGAACTACAATTCCCTTGATGCTCAGCTCAGATATCACAGGGTTTTAAATCAATTACATAGGAAGAGGTATTATGTCACACGCTTCGCAGGCAATGTCCTTTGGAGGGGCAAGTTCATGGTACCTAACACCTCACCCAAATCCAGAGATCACCTGTGTCGGTTAATTTATTAAAATCGCTATTTTTGTTTCTGCATCAGAATTGCCAAGCGCATACTATTCTGGGACAGATGTGTGCCAGTAAGTTACTGATGGATTCCAACCCTACTGGGGTACAAATGACAGTGTGATGTGGCAGAACTCAAAGGGTTGACCATGCAGAAGGGAGAAAGTCGCACGTCTGCACCAGTGGCAGTGCTGAAGACACGCTTGCCTATAATGTAATGCAAGTATATTTTTGTTTAAACGCAACAAAAATCACTGTTTGGAGTGGAAGACATGCAAGAGGCCACCTCTGGCTCTGATTAGAAATATTTAATTATAGAAAAGCAGCAAAATGCTAAAAAAAAAAGCAAGCCACTGAAGCTGATGAATTAATGCATACTTATTTTAATTTGTAAATTTAATGAATTGACACCGTTTTTTTTTTTAGTTTTTCTTAACAAAAATAAATAAAATAATTCTGTGGTGCCGTGAAATCAAATCCCCAAATCTCGGCACCTCTTTTTACGGACGTACACACACAACCCTGCACACACACACACACACACACACACACACCGCCATTCATACACGCAAATTGACGCGCGGGAGAGAGACGGAGAGAGAGAAAAAAAAAAAAAGCAGCAGATTTATCACCCAGGCCCGCTGCCGTCAGCATCACAGTGGCTGAGTTTCTCATTTCATAGGCCATCGGGGTAGAACAGACGTGTGCTTGTTCAAACCCACCCAGCAAGACAGCCCGGTCTCAGCACACAACTTTCTCTTTAGCGGCTTAGCAGATGCCATGCAGGAAGGTGGATGGCTGGCGGGGGGGGGGGGGTGGTAATGTTGGAGAGGGGGTGGTGGGGGGTGGGGGGGGTTTGTGGCAGCGAGAGAGAGCCTCGCGACACGCGTGTTGCCCTTCACACCTACAAACAGACACTGACGAGGGCGGGGTGGCGGGGTTTGGGGGGGGGGGGGGGGATGAGGGGGGGTAGCGGAATTAGACGAGGCTCTCAGCAGCCCCGCACCAGCGCCGGGACGTGAGGGCTTTTATTTACCATTCCGTGCCACTGGCTCTAAATGACACCGCGCCGCGCCTCTCGCCCCCCGCCCAGCGCCCGCCCAGCGCCTGCCCAGCGCCCGCCCAGCGCCCGCCCGCGCACGGCTCCTCTCCAAATATAGAGATCATATTTGTATTGTTTGACACAGGGGCCTGATGGAGCAGTCATTCTGCGCCCCTCACCCCCCCCCCCCCTCGCCGCTCCGCTCGAGCAGAGAAAACACGCGGCCGGGGCGGCGGGCGAGCGGGCGAGCGGGGAGCCACATGAAAGGCGTCCCGCCCCGCACGCCGCGCCCGTCTGTGTGTGTCCCGCACCCCCCTGCAGACCGACAGGAACACGGCCTGCAGCGCTGGGGGAAAGGGAAGGGAGGGGGTTTGGGTTTATTTGGGTTATTTTTTTAAATGGTCTGGGCTGATTAATGTAACGTTTTGCTTACGTGCGGGCGGCGGGGGGGGGGGGGGGGTTTGGGGTTAAAGCCCGAACCATCGCGGTTCGGTTACGTGATTGCGGATTGGTCGCGCTGGATGAGTAATGCGCGGGCCGGGGGCCGGGGGCCGGGGGCCGAGCGGCGGGGTCCCCTCTCACAGGCCCCCGGGGGCCAAACTGGGAACTCGCAACATGACATCCGCCACTTTCCTAAAAGGGCTGGGACAAGGGGGGGAGAGGGTGGGTGTGGGGGGGGGGGGATGTGTGGGGGAGCGCTCTCTCGCCCAGGCAGGCCCGGAGCAGGACGTGTGACACCTGCTCTCTCCCTCAGACACAACAAGGCTTAAGACATATTTCAAAGGTCAAAGGGTCATGGGGCATTACCTCAACAAACACGGCGCTTTGGGGGATGTGTGTGTGTGCGTGTAGGGAGGGGAGGGGGGGAGGGGGGTCATTCTCCCCAGGCCACCCCCCAAAACCATAGCTCCTCCAGCAAGCGCAGCTGCTGAGGGGAACTGCGTGTTCAGCCGAGCAGCCGGCCGAGCTGAGACACATGTTCAAACACCCGCCGCTGCGGACCCCCCACCCCCAACCCCCGGCTCGACCAAACGCCGAGCGCATCGTCTCGGGGCAATCCGCAGCAGAGCGCAGACCAGCTCCAAGGAACAGAGAAAGACGAAAGACCAGCGGACGACGAGAACAACACGCGCTTCCTGTCTCAGAGGAAGTGCGACCGTCATCTGGGTTCACCTCCGAAGGCCTGGAGACGCTCGCACCTGACAGAGGGGGCCCCGGTCCTCACGCTCCCAACGCCAGGAGCGGCGCACAGATGGAGAAGTAGCCCGGCCGGAGCAGGAGAAGCCGCTGTTACACTTCCTCCTGTTTCTACCTCACTGGCTTCAGGAAAGGAAGGAGCAAAAAAAAAAAAAGAAAGAAAGAAAAAGAAAACGAAACGATCCTGCCCCCCCCCACCCCCCTCCACCCCCCTTCCTTTGATGCCGGTCCAGATGGAGTAGCAGTGGATAAACACTGCAAAAGACAGGAAAATATACAGGGCCCGGCGAGGGGCCTGGGCCTCGCCTGGGGAGCGGGCCCACAGCGAGAAGGCTCTGTTCAGCTTGAGTTCACCTGCCCTGGCCTTGCGGGAAAAGCCCGGAGGTCTGCTGGGAAATGCGATGGAGGGGCTGTTATTGTAACATGGGGAACATATGGGCAGACTGTCCTTGCATTTATTTAACACAGGGGTTCCAGCTGGGTTCCGCATGCTACCAAACTGTGGGGAGACGGGTGTACCCAACCCCCCCTGCACCGCCCCCCCACTCCCCCCCACTACCCCCACTACCCCACCCCTGCTCCCATTTCCTAGTTGTTGTTTTTTGAAATGCCTAACTTTTTTTTTTTTTTAATGCCTTTTGCACAACCAAATTAAATTGACAAGAAAGCTTTGCTTATTTTTTTCTTACCCCCCCCCCCCACCCCCTCCTCCCCCGCTGTTCACCACACATGACATGTCAACGTGTTCGGTTAAAAAAAAAAAATCAAAATTTAAAAAATGTGGCAGTTGGCAGAAAAGTCAACTCAACAAGTAGAACACATAAACCTTCGGCGGGCGCTGAACCTCCATCTGTGCGGCTGATACGGGCGTGTTTGTGTTGCTACGCGCGGAAATTCCACCCTGCCGCCCCACGGGCCGCACTGCACATGCTCAGGTTTGAGCGCTTGGCAGGAGCGGCGGTCCCTGTCCCCCAGCAGACAGGATGTGACACGTTCTTCCTGGACGGCTCGCCGTGTGCTCTCAGCGAGCAGCTGTCGTGGAAATGGCGCTGTAAGCTCTCCCTAATTACTTAACATGGTCTGTGTCTAAACACCATCCCTTTTACCCCCTGTTCCAAAATTGCCAATCCACTGCTGGGCAAACAAGCAACACTAACCCCCTGTATAAAGTGGGGGAGGGAGGGGGGGGGTTTGGAGGGATATAATGCCAGCCCCCCTTTTTTCTGGTCCCTGGGTCAGCTTGGAAGAACCTCTACAGTTAATGTATCGGGCCCCGGTCGCCTTGGCGACCAGGCCAGACCTCACACAACACTCTCGCGCCCCTCCCCATCCCCTCCAGCCCCCTCGCCCCCCCTCGTCCCCCTCCACCCCCGCCCCCAAAACCACCCAGCTCCTCGCTCCACTCTAAAAGAGAAGCTCATCGCTCAGCTAGCAGTCTATTGTTCGGCTAGTGAAGTGACTGCTGGCCAATTAGCAAGTTAACAAGTTAAGAGGTGGACTCTGTCAAATGCAGTGCTTTTTCACCCCGAGGTCGCCAGCGGGGGGTTCTCAGGGCCTGGTGCTCAGCCAAACCGAAATGCATTCTTTTTCCTGGGGGAGGAGGGGGGAACGGGCGTGGGGGCGTGAGGGGGAGCAGTCAAAATGGCGGTCGAAGGGGTGCAGAGCCCCGGAAAATCTGGTGCCATCCTGCGAGCAAAGCAGGCGCGTTTCTGCTTACCCCCGAACCACAGCAGCGCTCCACCAGCTAACCTCGAGAGCCTTTTACGGCCGTCCTGAACCCAGCCAATAATGGCTGTGGCGAGACGCTATGCTATTCTGGGCTGTTTTACGAGGACGGTCCAGATTGATTTGCAACCAAACGCCTAGTTAGAGTAATAAGACTTTTTTTTTTCCACCCTGCAATGCTAATTTGTACTTTTTGCAGGGATGCCTCACCTGTGGTCCTACAGGGGACACTGAAGGGGTGGTCGGGGGGGGGGGGGGGGGGAGAAGCACACCCTCACTTGTGAGTCTTTTACATTTCTTTAAACGGAGTCATTTGCATTGTGTGTGTGGGACACACAATACATTCTATGGCAGTGCGTCCCCTCAATGCCCGCCCGTCAGCTCCTTGGCCTCCGAGCCCCCCCACCCCCCCCTCCTCGGAAAGACAAAGCCCCCAATTTGTCACGTCATGTCCAGCTGCTGACTGGGGGACCCCCCGCTCCCTCCCTCCGCACCCCCCACCCCCCACCCCCTCTCTCTCCCCACCCCCCACACCACACACCAGAGGACCCTAAAGCAGGGGGAACCAAATGGCTTTTCCTTTCTGTGGGAATGTTTGCCCAGGGACACAATGCAGCCGCTCAGCGATTGGGGGGGGGGGGGGGGGGGCGGAGAGGGGGGGGGGGTTCACTCCCAGGGGGGTATGTGCCCCTCTCCGGGCATTAACCCCTTGGGAGCTGCCCACCTTGAAAAGAGCATTATTGAGCCGATAAAAGATGGCAGAATGGAATCCTTAAGCTCCACTAACCACACTGTGGCTGCCAGGTCACCGATAGGAGAGGGACCCGCGGTGCACACACCAGCCCTCTCCTCCTCCGTCGCGCATTGTGTTCCTCATTCAGGCGCTAGCGGAGAACTCCCAGGCGCGAGAAAACAGCGGACAAAAGAGCAGCGCACAGCGCTGTTGTGGTGCGCAGGGGGAGCTGGAGCGGCTAGCTGGAGCCCAATAAACTCATCTACATTTCCACAGGAACACAAATTGATGAACTCCCCCCCCCCCCCACCCCCCCACCCTCTCCATTGTAATTCAGTGCGTGGAGGTTGTTCCTTGGCCAGGCCAGGGCAAGGGACACCTGTGACCAGTGTATTAAGGCCAGTTGCTGGTCACATGCCACCCCCCCGGACAGGGGTTCCAGGCCTTTCCGCGGCGCCTCGCTGCGACGTCGCTACAGAGCGAGCTGGACGCGCCGTCCCCGTCCCCCGAGCCTCTCTCCCTCCCGCCCGAGCACGTTCTGGGGGCTCGAAAACTCACCTATAATCATGACATCAAAATGACACGGCGGGATGAGAACGCGCCCCTCAGAGCCGCTGACGGGGTTGAGTGGGTCGCCTGGCGACACGGCGGCCTTTCACGGGAAGGGATGGGGGAGTGGCCCTTGTTTTCATTCTAATTTGCTCCCCAATTACCGCTGTCACACCATAAACCGCGGTGCAATGTGTCTCCTCTCTCCGAACCTCCCCCCTCCCCATCGCCCCCCAGCCCCCCCCCCCCATCGCCCCCCAGCCCGCCGCCCGTTCCTCGGCACAGAGCAGGAGCCCCCCCCCCTCTCTCTCGTAAACAGCGCTTCCGCGAGAGCCACCAGCGACGGGAGAAAAATGCATCCTTCCTCATAAATTATTTCCGCGCGCAATAATATTTGCGTTTTCGCGAGGAGCCGCGGCTGCGGGGATTTGGCCCGGTGGAACGGCGCAAGCTGTCGCCAAGGCTGACGCGCCGCAGAGGAAGCCCCCCCCCCCCCCTCCTCCAGCCCCCCCTGCCCCCCCTGCCCCCCCCTGCCCCCCCCCCCCCCCCCCCCCGCCCCCACGTTCATTAAACAGCAGGCCCCCATGTCCCAAGGCCACTTCCCTAACACCTCTCCCCTGGTGCGGGATTCGGAGGGGGGACGTGACGAGCTGGGGACGGTGTGTGGCTCGGAGGCCTAGCCCGTGCGCTGAGGGGTTAGGGACAGGCTCCGTCCGGCCCTGCCCTCGGCCTGATAATTGGCCCGCGCCTGTTTGGGTAGTGATTTCCACAACTAATATCCAAACCGCTCTCTGTGTCCCGTGAAGTAACCAAGCAAGAGAGAGACACTCCCGACAGTTTAACCCCACACACACACACACACACACACACACACACGCACACACACAGACGCACACAGAAGCTTATCTCTGGCAAATCCGTGCGCGGTGTGCGGGGACGCGGTGATGTGGTAATGATGCCGAGGCCTGTTAGCGCTTCTCCTCCCGCGTTTTCGGTTGAGGTGCCACCCGGCTGAGGGGGGCTTAGGGGCGAAGGGCGAAAGTCCTCCTCGCCGGGCGCCACCGCCGCACGCCTGCTGGGGCTGAACGGGCCATGTCTGGGGTCCCATAATTCGGCAGGGAACGGGGGAGAAAAATAACACCGCCCTGCAGTGACCTGGCCTGGTGGAAGGAGGCCGCTGGCAGCACTGAGCTACCCTAATGACAGGTCCGATGCAATCCATCAGCGTCTGCAGAGGAGCGGACTGCAGGCCCGTCCACCACACTGGGAAGGGGTGCGAGAGTGAGCCCTTAAATATCAGCTGGTCCAATAAACCGAACCGTCCTCTTGGATTGCCTTCAGAATCCGGCTTAAGTGGCTCCTGCGGGTGCCTGAAGGGGTCGGAGCGAAGGTTCGGCGGCCAAACGGCTCTCGGCGCGCTGATGGAGCGCCGCGATTAATGGCGGTCTGGCCCGCGGCTGGCCGGCCCCGGGTTGCCGGGCACACGGGCGGTAAATTGGTCGGCGGGTCAGCTGAGCCGGGGCAAAAAAAACTCGCGGGGCAATTTTCCCTTCCGGAGGGGTGACGTCACCCCGGCGCGGTCCGGATCGGCGGCGCGGTCACGAGGGCGGCCGGGGGGAACGCGGGGGCTCGCGGCGGCTAGCTGGGGCTAGCGGGGGATAGCGGGGGCTAGCGGCGGCGGCGCGGGGGCTAGCGGGGGGGTTCTGAGGAGACGGCGTCGTTCCCGCGTGCCCGCGGGCGGCCCCGGCGGCGAGAGAGCGCGTGCGTCGTCCGGCGAGCCTAATCGCGGCCTATCAGCACGCCCGTAATCCCCTCCCACCCAATATCCCCCCAGCCCGGCCGCGCGCGGGAACAAAGCCGGGGGGCAGCCGCGCTGCTATAGATCCCCTCTGTTCTCCTTAAACCAGGTCACAGCCAAAATCAGGTGCAGGGCTACACTTGGCGGAAAATTCAATTGCCCCCCAACCCACCCCCCCCCAAAGCCCTCCCTCTCTCCCTCTCCCCCTCCCTCTCTCTCTCTCTCCCTCTCTCTCTGCCTCCCTGCTCTTAGGACGAGGAGTCAGAGGAAAAGCTCGCCATGGCGGATTGAGCCGGGTCCCCTTCACTTCGGTCTCGGATTCATTGGAAGGCCGGGCGCTCTGCTCTCAAAGTCAGAGCAATACCCCACACCTTCTACACTCCAGTGAAGCTGTTTGGGGTTGTTTTTATATCATAAAACCCCTCAGCAGTAGGCTTTTCATTTATACACTGCAATTTCACTGAGACTAATGCTGAGGATGTGCGGTGTGTGGAATTAACACCAAGCAAACCCATCTACCGAGCTACCGGTGTGCTCACACTAGCAGCCCACGCTAGCGTCCCATTGCTATCTTTCTACGTTATTCATACCCGTATATCCCGGTCATATCACGGCAGCACAAAGGGACAGAGCGCTTTGGTAATTAAAGCGATCTGAAGTGACAGGACAGGCTCTGACAGCGCCTGAGAGCCAGGATCGATGACCGATAAGAATGAAATATCGGGGCACAGGCTCTCGGGATAGGGGGTGCGCGCCGAATCAAAAAGGGACGGGCCCCGCGTCGCGAAAAAGAAACCGCCATGTGGACCCGGGGATGGCAGCGGGGCGGGGGGGGGCGGGGGGGGGGGGGGCGGAAGGGGTTCCCGTCTGCCGCCTCCCGGGCCCTGAGGAGCCATAATCAGGCCCTTGTAAAACACTGGTACTTGTGTGGTCCCCTGGGCTAATTTGCATACTAATTACTGATTGCAAATGAGAGGGCCCTGATTGAGCGCTGGCTGTAACGGGCTCTGGGATCTGGGTGATCCTGCTAAGGAGCTTATCTGACGCGCCGAGACCCTCGTGATATACGGCCCCTCATTAGTATTATAATAAAGGACATGAAAGATGCATAAAACATTATATACTGCGCAAGTGTTGTTTTCATACCAATTAAGAGCGGGCAGATTCATCACCAAGGTGGGTTTAAATTTCTCAGGAAGAAAAGGAGGAGGAGGAGGAGGAGGATGGGGGGGGGGGTTGTGTGTTTCTGTCTCCTGAAATAGTGCAGGGGTTGGGGGGGGGGGTGGTAACACAGGAGGGCTTCCACCTCATTGGGGCAGCAGCAAATCTGTCCAGGCCACAGCTAGACCAGCCAAGCTCTCCCTCTCCCCCGTCCAAAGGAGCTCCCTGCCAGCACAGTGGAAACTCCCCCCCGCCTTTCAGGGATTTTCTCAGGGAGATGGAGTGCATTTTTGGGGCTCGGTGGAGAGGGGAATCGGGGTAGGGGGGTGGGGGGTGGAAGTGGGCACAGCCGGGGCGGCTGTGTGTGCGTGAGTCATGCTTTAGCCCCCCCCCCCCCTCTCTGGCACCGGTCCCCCTGTGATTGGGGGGGGCTCTTTGCAGATCTCTTTCACAGCTGAGATGATTTGTTGCAGATCAGCGGGGAGCTCTGTGGATGACTCTGTAATGAGGGGTGTGATATCAGTAGGGGCTGTGGGACAGAGGCTCGCTGCACACACCATGGACTGAATCGAAACACGCACACACACACGCACGCACGCACACACACACACACACACACACACGCACACCACCGATTTAACCAAACACTATTTCAGCCAGTCAATCAATCGCCAAATTAACAAAGCACACACACACACACACACAAACATATTATCTAAACCAATCAATCAATCACCAAATCAGCCAATCACGCACACACACACACACACAGGCTTCATGCTCAACAGCACACTCCACCTCACAAACAATTCACAGAGGCCATTCTCCTCGCAAAAGCTATTGAGCCATTTTGTGTCTTCTGAGAAGCAGTGCATCTTTCTTCTTATATTGAGTGGCTACTGTAGAACCTGGACTGCATAAAATGGGGGTTTCAAAATTACCTCCGAGTGAATGGGCAGAGGTTGAATGAAAGCAAAGGTTGACTGAGCCCATAGAAGGGCCCGGTCTGGGTGCAACACCGCGCATTCATTTTTAATTGTGCGAAAAACCGCATTGTGAAAGAAATCTTTCTGGAGCGCAATCCAGGAAAGCTCGTTCTGCTGGGGGCTTACGGATTTACGCCGTCGCCCCTCGGACCAAAATGCGCCCCCTTTCTGTCGCTTTCCTCGGTTCCCACTCTCCTAGGTTCCCTCTTTTTTGGCCTGGAGCCCTGCGCCCTTAAACGTTAATCTACACATGACTGCGGCCGTGAGCCTCGCTCTGTGTCTGACAGCCCGAGTGTGTGCGGGTGCAAAATCCGGCCTAATTTTCCACCTTCGTTCTGCCGGGTCAAGTCTGGTAAGGTTAACACGTCTCTGTCTCTCTCTCTTTATCTCTCTCTCTCTCTGTCTCTCTCTCTTTCTCACTCTCTCTCTCTCTGTCTGTCTCTCTCTTTCTTTCTCTCTCTCTCCCCCTCTTTCTCTGTCTCTCTCTCGCTGTCTCTTTCTCTCTCTCTCTCTCTCTCTCTCTTTCTCTCTGTCTCCCGCTCTCTCTGTCTCTTTCTCTCTCTCTCTCTCTCTCTCTCTCTCTCTCTCTCTCTCTCTGATCTAGCCCTCCTCTCTCTGCATACGACACGCACAGGGAATTTGTCTCAAACAGGAAAAAGGGCAACCGATGGGGGGCGTGGCTGTGATGTCACAGGTCCGATGATGCGCCCGTCTCCCTGGGCGACCGGGCGGGACCTTGCTCTCTCTGCTGACCTTGATAGGCCACCCGGGGCTCCCGCCAGAGCCTGAGTACCTCTGACAAGCGACACGATCACGGCCCGCTAATGATTAGCCAAATTTGCACCCATAAATATGGTATCAGTAAAATGGCAAGTGGGCTTAAATGCGATTTATACTCTGAAATGAAATATTGAACATCCTATTTGATGGCGATGAACAGAGAGGTGAGAGTGGAGGGAGTGGGGTTAAAAAAGGGAGAGAAAGATGGAAGACAGTGAAGAAGGACACTAGTTCCACTGGAGAAATTTGGGTGGGGGGGGGCTGCAATAACACATACAGGAAAAGGCGATAAACAGCCTGGTTTTAGAGGGGGGGCGCACAAGGAAGAAGAAGTGAGGGTTAGCATGTGTTGGGGGGCAGGGGAGCGTGGGTGATGGGGTGTTGTCATTTCTCACTTCAGGTGAGGTGATGAGTTTTGCGCTTTTACTAATGGCACAGTCAGCCAGACACAGTGGCAAAAATAGCTGGAGGGAGTGATGTCGATGACACACAGGAAATGAGGCCCCAGCACACAGGAAGTGAGCCCCCAAAGCACAGGAAGTGAGTCCCCAGCACACAAGAAGTGAGCCCCCGGAACTCAGGAAGTGAGGGCTTAACACACAGGAAGTGAGTCCCCAGAACATGGGAAGTGAGGCCCCAGCACACAGGAAGTGAGGCCCCAACACACAGGAAGTGAGGCCCCAACACACAGGAAGTGAGCCCCCGGAACTCAGGAAGTGAGGGCCCAACACACAGGAAGTGAGTCCCCAGAACATGGGAAGTGAGGCCCCAGCACACAGGAAGTGAGGCCCCAACACACAGGAAGTGAGTCCCCAGAACATGGGAAGTGAGGCCCCAGCACACAGGAAGTGAGCCTGTAGGGTGATCTGGAAGCAGTCTTCTCTCTTCACTGTCTGCAGTAACCAATGCTGTTGCATCTCAAAGCTGCAGCTAATCCAGGTCCAGTAATAGCACCTCCACAGCTGCAGCACACATCATACGGAATCTATAAAATTTCAGGCCAGAGGAACACAAAACTACCACATAATTAACCAGTAGTCCCTGCAGCTGGGTTCTGTATCACCCAGGTGTTCAGACTTTGTCATGTTAATCACTGGTCCCATTTAATACCAGCAGTAAAACCCTGTTTGTAAGTCCACTGTGGGCTAGATTGACTGAGCCCATTTTTCTGTTGAGCGCTGTGGGGTTTTTTTTGAGTGAATTGTTTTGCCATAAGATCAATTATTACTGCTTTTGATGATGGTTTGCTTTCAACTGTATTCAAATAAATGTGAAGTTCTTATGATTTAATTTACTGCTGCTCAGGGCACTTGCACAAAAAAATGTAAAAAACAGAATAACGGCAATCAAGAAAACTTGGACAGTGCAGTGACAGAAATGCGCTTGCACAACTGAAATCCTCACCAGAAGAAGTCCAGTTACTGTCAATGACAATAGCAGATGTAAATGTAGACTGCATATTAGGGAAAAACTTATCAGAGATATGAAAGAAGTAACTGTTATAACGTCTGCTTGTAACATGACGAAATAAATAACTGAACATAGCCACACCCTCAGAAAGTTTCTCTGACTCTGATTGGTCAATATGCTGATGATTCCTGAAAGCAGGGCCATCTTCTCTCCGGTTACCCTGGGGCCTGAGAAACATGGGTTTTTCCAGTCTTTCTTTAGGGCGGGGTGGAGGTGGGGGCACGCCCCCCCCCCCCTCCAGTCCAGTAACTTCCCAGGGTCCTCCGCCCTGTCCTTCGTAAAAAAAAACTCTCAGCCCTTTCCGGATGTTAAAGAGTTTACTGCTCAACGGGGCTCGCTAATTACTGAGGGTCAGGCTACATAACAACCCCAAACACCTGTCCCCCCCCGCCCCCCCCGTACGGGGTCTCAGGGCGACGCTGTAAACAGGGGCGCCAGTCACAGGGGTGGGGGGCAGAAGGGGATTTCGGAGGTGTCAACGGCAGCCACCTTCCTCCCCGTCCCACAGCTATCCAGGTGACGTCCCGGCCGTAAAACCATTAGCGTCTCAGACTCGCGATGGACTTCTGAGGCCGTAAATGACGCGGGCCACCACCGCCCTTGGCTAACAGGGTTCCCCCTCGCCCTTTGCACTGGTAGCGGGACGCCAAACCGACCTTGTTTTGGGAGGAAACCGACAAAATTGCATGATGGGAAAACTTGGGAGGAGCCTGGGAGGAGCTGCTCTGGACGGCTGGAGTGTGGGGTGACTCAGGCTTTCTGACCTCTCAGGGCAGGCTGCGGTTTCTTTTTTTAACGACCGTGACGCACATCGTCCATGTGGGCGGAGCCAAATTGGGCGCCGCTGGGAAAAAGAGTTGGGAACACGGAGGGTTAGAGGCCCTCGATCAGACATGAACTCTCTGATAGCCTCCGGTTGTCCAGAGGAACGTCCGCACGTGTGCTAGCCCCACTCGGGGAGCTTGGGACAGTGGTATGAGGGTCTTTTCATGGATTCTCAAATTTATTTTCCCTGCCTGTGTGACTCAGTCACTCACAGTGCTGCTGCAACAGCTGTTTGTTTGTGAATGGCCCCATGGGCTGGGCTGGGATGGATAGAGAGAAGCTGCCCCCCGCACACACACACACACACACACACACACGCATACACTGGGGTTTAGAACTACAGAGACCAAGGGTGGAAGCCCCACAAACCACCCAGGCAGCGGACATTCCTCAGCCTGACATCATCATCAAAGAGGGAGAGTTTTTTCCAACCCCCCCTCCTGCTCCCCCCCCATACGAACCCAGGACCGGAGGCTCTCTCTGGACTCAGGTACAAAAGCGAACGACTACCCCTCAGAACGCCAAACGCGATTGGGCCTGAGTCTCCACTATATTAGCAGAACCACTTCAGAGATCCAGCAGAGGCATTTTTCCGTTGCGACGTCCAGGTGACGCGGCTAACGCCAGTCACTAATAACGAGCCCTTTGAACAGAGACCATAAAAACGGACCCCACAGGGAGGGGGTCCTCCTTCCGAGCACTTCCTGCAGAGGGAGCCGGGCCTACTGGGAAGACTACCGCGCACCATGGAGTCTGTGTCCGGTGTGGTCCCACATGCATGGCGACCGATCCTGGAGTACAGCTGGCGTGAGTAGGAGGTTGTCCCCATTTCACGAGCAGGCCAGACGGACAGCTGAGCGTGGCACACCAGCAGCAGAGCCCGCCGCCCAGCTGAGGGACCCTTTCAGAACTATAAACCGCGCCCTGAGAGCTCGACCCCGAGCGAGAGAGCCCCGGGTCCCCCGTCCGTCCACCCCGCCGCCGCCACCGAGCGGTACGAGCCTCACCTGGGGATGGAATGACCATTAGGACGTCACTTCCTGCGGCACTACGACTCATTTGGAGTGGCGGCCGCCCGGGGGGACTCTCGACTCGCCCAGATGACTTGCCCAGATGCGGCTCCTCTTCCTGGGAAGGAGTTTTTTTTTAGGGGGGGGTGGGGTTTCCAGGGGTCATCCATACAAAAAAAAAACACAGCACCCCCCCCTCAGGCCCCTCTTCCTCAACACCCTCTGCGTTCCCTACTGGGGTGAGTCAAGATGGGGGGGGGGGGGTGGTAGGGGGGTTGTGCTTAAACACCTGCAAACTCCAAAAAACCAGACTCGTTTTTCCTTGAGTGTCCCAACGTGTTTGCTTTAGGAAGCGCGTCCCTCTCTCGCTGTACTTCCAGCCGTATTTCAATGATTTAAAAAAAAAAAGAGAGAGAAGGTTGCACGTGACGCAGCGGCGCAGACGGATGCCGTGGCGCTCTCCCTTTGATTGCGGCTGGGCTGCGTTCTGCAGCATGAGGCTAGCCGCCCGGGGTCCGGCGGTGGACCCTTTCCACTATTAGTTTTACTGTTAAGGCAATCAGACCCCTAAGGCTCGCCGGCCTCCAGGAACATCTCAGATACACGGCACAGCCCAAGGACGGGCCACCAGCGCGCACACACACACACACACACACACACACACACGCGCAGACGCAGACGCAGATGTCTAGCAGCGGGGTGGGCGAAGGAGAGCCATGCCTTTCTGCCTTGCCGGGGCACGGCTCTTTAAGACCGGTTTTAGTGCTCGCTGTCCCCCGTCCCGTATTTGCCTGAATGATTTGTGGGCTCAGGGGACCGGAGGATGTGCCGTTTTGTAGTAAGCCAACAATCCAACCCCTCTCCCCCCCCCCCCCACCACCCCCAACCCCCCCGTCCTCCTCTCAAATGCTTTGAGTCCCTTCCCTGCTGCCTTTGAACTGAGATCAGAGGGAAGCGTTTTGGCACACATGATGCCGGTCGATCAGGTGCAGGGATGGTCTCCTTTTGAGTGGTCTGTTGTTTTAATAACGCAACCCCCCCCCCGCCAACCCCCCCACCCCCTGCCTCCCCATATCCCCCCCCCCCCCCACAACCCCACTGTCTCCTTCCCTTTCAGAGGCATCGCAGCGCTCTGGATTTCCTTCACGCTGTGCCGTGCGATCACTCCTCGCGGGAGGGGAACAAAACGCAGGCGGTTTTTTTTGGGAACGCGGCTTCGCGGGGCTAACGAGCACGGAGTCCGGGACCCGCGTCCCGCACCGATCCCGCACCCGTCTGGGAAAAACAGAGAGAGAGAGAAAAGAGACACTTTCTTGGGATTAATACCAGATTTACTGGGATCGATGATTTCTTTTTCTCCGTCTCCCCCCCCCCGAAGGCAGAACTGCTTCGGCTATCAGGAAACGATAAAATTAAAGTAGACGGATTGAAGAGAGACCTCGTAAAAAAAAAATAAAAATTCGGAGCATCGCATTCCAGGAAAACAGTGCAATCTACACCAACAAAAGGCCAAATCAAGGCCCGGCAGAATTTAAAGGAAATAAAAAATAGCAGAAATAAAGGCTCTTCTTCCATCTGGCTATCAGACACTGACAGCACCTTATGCAGGAGAGAAAAAGCACACCTGACGAGATAAACAATATTTACTCCTTTACAAAAGAAAAGAAACAAATTACAACTGCGCTGATTTAAGGGAATGGCCAAGTTAAGATTCCTCTTCTTTTTTTCAAAATCTTGTTTCGCTGAACACGAGCGACCTCGAATAGAGGAGAAGAGCCCCCGGTTAAACCACCACCCCCCTCCCTCCCCCACCCCAAAACTCTCCGCCCCTTCTCCACCTGTCAGGCATCCTGACTGCACGGGCGCTCTGTTTATCCACCGCGATAAAAAAATAAATAAATAAAAAAAGAGAGAGGGAGCGCTGATTGAGTAAATCAAAGCGCGGGCGCGGCGCTGGAGGACGGGGGCAGAAAGAGCGGGTTTCAGCAGCCTCAGCACGCTGTAATTTTGTGTAAATTTTTTTTTTTCGCTTTAAAAACACGGGGTGTTTATTGTGAGCTATCATATTGGCCCTGTCAAAGCCACCGCCAATTATTGCCATTAGGCCTCCATCATGTCACTGCCTGTCGCTGCATCTCAGCCCGCCCCCCTCTCACAGACCTATAATCTGCCTGCACTTTTGCTCCATCAGGCCCAGAAGAGGAGGCGAATTGTTAAATTTGCTCCCTCTTTTCGCCTGGTTTTTTTTCTTTTTTTTTCTTCCTTCTCCTTTCCCCCGTTTATTTATTTATTTTTTCTTCTTCTTCTTCTTCTTCTTCTTCTTCTTCTTCTGCTTCTTCTTCTTCTTCTTTCAGCCCTTCGAGACTCCGACGGCACTCGGGAGAAGCGAGGAATGCTGGGAGATGTCTGCGCTCCGAGCGCTGAGCAGACATGGAAACGGGCGTTTTAAAGCGGGAGCTGGTGGGGGGTGGGGTTGGGGTGGAGGTGACAGACACCGCAGCATCTTTCTGTTAACTGGCTGTCGTAACACCGTATCCACCTATTCTGCAGGACCCGGGGGGGGGGGGGGGGGCAGAGGGCAGAAGGTGCTGGAATCACTTGCGATTAAATGTAATGGGGGAGTGATAAGAAGCGATACAACGCGCTAACGCTAAGATGGTTAGCATGGCGCTAACACCCGGCTGGCTAGCCGAAGGTCGGCCTTGGCTGAGCCTAGGCCGGCTCCCTCGAGTGTGTGGTGGCGGGGTGCAGATGTGGGGGTGGGTGGGACGAGGACAGTGGAGCGAGCGAAGACCGCTGGCATCGCTCCCCGAGAGTGAGGTCACCGTCCGCGCCGACCCCCCCTCTCCCAAACCAGCTCAAAGCTAGCCATTCACTGAAACACCACCCCCCGCCACCCCCCCAAAAAACAATGAGCGCCAGCCGGCACCCACCCGCGCAGGCTCAGGATACGCACCACCACATAACCCCCTTCTGTCCTGCCAAAGAAAGCGGAGAAACCCTATCCCTTTAAAGAAAAAAAAAAACAAGCAGCAAATTTCTCCCAGTCTGTATATTGCTGTTCTCATTGCATTAGCGCTATTTATTAGCCTCGCGATGCTAACGGTTTGCACGTCTCTCCCGCCCTGTTATCACTCACAGCGCCAGAGTTTTGCCGGAGGTTCTGATCTCCGGTGACGGCGTACCGCGCAAACAATCTGCCGCCTGGAAACGTGAATCCATTAGTGAGGTCTGGAGTCCGGTGCTCCGACCATCGAAGTGCTCGGGTCTCAGGGCTGTTGGATGAAGGCCTTCAGCAGGACAACCAATCCAAAACCGAAAAAAAAAGGGAAGGTTATTTTCTGTCCGCAGGTCACGGGCGGTGGAATCATATTAGTTTTGTCTATAGGTTCTCATCCCCTTGAATCAAGATTATTTCCAGCTATAGGTTTTTAAGCGGTGGGGAACCGCGCCATTTCTATCTTCGGGGGTTCGGGGGCATTGGAATCAGCGTGGAGGGGATGGAAGGAGGGCATTTTGAAGGCCGCTGTGAGGAACCTTAGCCCTCATTGTTGAAACAATCTCGGCTAATCTCGCCAACAAGGGTTCAGCCGCCTGGATTAACCCAGCGCTCCCCCGCAGGCCTGCGGCCTTCTGGCAATCAATGGGAGAGGAAGCCGCGCATGTCCCTGGGATGCGCCAAATAAAGAAATAAAAAAGTGGGGGTGGGAGGTGGTCATGGGGGGGTGGGGGGGGTGGGTGGGTAGGTGGGGAGGTGGGGGTGAGAAAAGAGGCTGAAGCCCAGCTATGGAGCCACCCACAGCAGGCCGCTTCGTGAAATCATACAAAAACACGGCCTCTCCGCCGTGGTGCCTTTCAGACATTTTCGCGGACAAGGGGACGGTTAAGGAGGGGATTTGGGGGGGGGGCACCTGCACGGCGCTGGAGTTGGTGCGGTGGCGGGGGCAGTTTGAGCCAGGGCTTAAGGGCGGGCGGGGTGGCCCGCGACAGGACGGGGGCCGAAATTGCGGCGGCCCTGATCCCCCCGGCCCTGGCGGAGAGAGGGTAATGAGCCCCCCGCCCCAGCCTGCCGGCGCCCCCGCGTTCGGGACCCCCACGCTGAGTCAGGAGCCGGCCTAAAGCGCTATCAGACACTGCTGTGCCTCTCTCTCTCCAGCCTTAATCTGACTCACACCAACCACAGAGAGACAGGGAGAGAGAGAGAGGGAGAGAGGGAGAGAGAGAGAGAGAGGGAGAGATAGAAGGAGAGAGAGAGAGGGAAGGAAAGGGAGAGAGAAAGAGAGAGAGAGAGGGAGAGAAGGAGAGAGAGAAAGGAGAGACGGAGAAGGAGAAAGATGGACAGGGTAATGGCCACAGAGGTAGAGATGTACACAGAGACAAGGAAGACAGAGCAACAGAGGTAGAGAGAGGAAGAGAGAAAGAAACGGAGAGGAAAGAAGACAGAGAAACAAAGAAAAAGGCTGAGAGAGGAAGTGAGAGAGAGGGAGGAAGGAAAGGGAGGGCGAAAGGTAGAGAGAAAAAGAGAAAGTGTGATAAAAGTGAGAGAGAATAAGAGAGAGAGAACAGCGCTTCCACACCTATAATGCATCCCTTCGCCTCGGGCTTCCCCTATCCATCCGCATCCCAGTGAATCCCATATATTCACCAGCGATCCAGTGGGGCACTCAGCAAAAACAAGATATGGGCAATTGTCAGGGAACAAGTACCAGAAAAGCTAATTAGGCCTATTATCTGTACTCTTATAATATATATATATATATATATATATATAGAACAGAAGAAAATTGATAGTGTTAAGTGCTGGTTAAGCTACTGTATCAGCCTACAGAAACTTACTTGGCCAGCAGTTTTGAATTAAATCACTGTCAGTCTAACAGAAAGGGGGAAATGCAGTGCCTGGGTTCTGATGTGTCATTAAGTTAAACGTCCAGTTATTCATCTAAGGACATCCAATAATCCGAAACATTTCTGGCTCCTCCGCGCCACAAGATAAATGCATCGCTGAGAGTGGTTCGAAGATCTATGGTTTTAAGCAAGCTGCGTCGTCATTGGTTTGAGTTTAAAATAGCCACAAATGTGCTTATTAGAGCAAACGTACAAGGGGCTTTATTACTGCCGATACAAACGACATTTTCCGAGCTTAGGTTCGTGCTGCGACTGTTGCAGCGTAAGCAGTATCCAGCCAGCAATTTTCTTTCAAGTCAATTGATGGAAAAGGAAAGATCTGCCTGTGCAACAGTGGGCCATTTCAAAATCACATTAAAAAATGATTTCCTAACCGAAGACACAAAGCTAGCAAACGACCGGTTCAGTTACCGCTGTCCTTTTCCACAGAAAAATAAAAACTGAACACTGAGAGACAGCACAGAAACCCAGAACGAGGACGGGTTTTGGGTGAGGTTATTTTAATCATCAAAATTTAATTACACAAGTCAATAAATAAAGGCTTCTCGAGTGTCAGTAAATGACATTGATTCTGTCCATTCCTCTTTTTTTGTACCTTCAGAGCTGGTCAGCACTGCTAGCCGGTCAAAAGAGCGTGTTCATCAATCTGTATTTCTCAATTATGTTCATTAAGTTTTAAACATAATTACCAATGCAGTCCACACATTGCTGCTGATTGTGTCATTTGGTGGGGACAGAACTGCACTGACAAAAAGCGTGCAACATTTTGATTAAGACGACAACGTTGGCGGTGTGTGAATTTCTTCGGTGTACTTGATTCTAACATGCTGGTGGAGGAACATCGATTGAAGCAACCATTTCTCTTTGTTTCACTGAAAATGTCTCTGTGTTCAAATTAATTGGAAGTACATTTCAAAATAAATAAAATAACATTTGCTGGAAAATATAAATATTTTCCAGCAAATGGTGACATTGTGAATATGTTCTTTAATATCAATTAATAATAAAGATGCATTGTTTATTTCTGTTCGTCTTACTAGCAATGTACAATGTTGATACAAGAAAGAAACATCTGTTTTTCATTATAATCATGTCTTTTCCTGGAATAAATTAGAATAATGACTCGAAAAATCGCAAGACAGTGCCTACATGAATTATGCTAACTACTGTTTTAGCAGCTTGGGATGCCTCATCAGAAAACAGTAGTATATCTTGTAATACTGCAAAGTACTGAACATGAATATGAGCAAACATGTTTTTAGGTAATCAGTGCTGTCATTTCAATATCCCAGCAGGTCGACGTTATAATTCCCTGACAGCTAACGGTACAGAACACAGGGTTTTAGACACGCTTCCATTTTGTATCACACACTCTCCGGGTCGGTGTGTACTACAGCAAATCTCAGCCACAACACAGACACAATTATGAGTGTTGAGTAGTCACTGCAAATCCTGCACCAAACGCGAGTGCTATTACAAACTCACTCCATCCTGTGCCCTCATACATGAATGCAGAATGCCAGCATTAGTGATTCTCACATCTATATCACATTAAAACATAAAAAAACAACACTCGTCTACTTGCCGCAGTTCTATGTATTTGCGGGCTAAACTTGTTCATTACATGCACCTGTTGTAAAAAAAAAAGTAATAATAATAATAATAAAAAATAAATAAATGGAAATGTTCTGAAAATTACTACTTCATTAAGTGGAGGGTCCACGGTAAAAACATTAAGATTTCCAGTGTATGTATTTCCACTGAACCAGGAACATTAAAATGAAAAATACATATTTTAATTAGCAGAATGGAGCAATATTAAACCCTCTTTGGCAGAAAAGTAGCATTACTTTTTCATTTTCATCACTGTTTTAATACCTGAACTTGGCAAAGATGCATGTAATAAAATAAAGAAACAGGAAAGTAGTCATGGGAAAAATATTCATTACTTACTATATATGATTGCAATAAAAAGAAATCAGAAAATAAGAATAAATTATATTTGGTGGAGTAATACATTTTAAGGTTGTAATTTAAATTCCAAATCAGGGGTAAACACATTTTATCGCTAATAGAAATTTCCTTTGCAACTAGAAGAATGATGGGGTGATTTTATTTCAAAAGTTGTTGGCTACATTAATTGTTATTCCAGCGATGTGTGCCGGGTGGTATATTAAAAGCAGTGTTACTTTTTTTCTTTTAGGACAATAATATGAAAAGCACATTGTACTAACTGAGAGGAAGGTACAATATATATGAACTGCTCTGATTGCATTTTATATAACGTAAAGGGAAAGACTGAAGAAACAAAATGGGGGGGTTTTGTTTTCGTAGCAGTTTTTTTGCCGCTCCAATGAATGCAAACTTTGTCACAGATGGTTCCCAAAAAAAAAAAAAAAACGACCCAGCCGTGAGTCCCCTCCTCTTCTGTCCCCACATACTCTCTCCGTCCCTAGCCTCCCTCTTTTTTTTTCGGGGGGTGTCTCCGACAGATTTAAAAAAAAAAAAAAAAAAAAAAAAACTGCAGCAGGAGTCAATGGTTTGGAGAAGGGAATTAACACAAAGGGCTTATTTCTGTGTGGCTCCTTTCAGCGCGAGCGAGATAATGTCGATTCGGCGTTTTGTGTGTGTGTTTTCGGGGTCACGGAGGAGGGCACATTAAACCAGCGGAGGCAAGCTGGTCATTTTGCCGCAAACTCCGGTGGCAATTTCCACCCTCTTTCTTTCTATTCTCTCGCCTTTTCTTTCTCTTTTAATACACCACCAGGGTCTAACAGCCCTCCATGAGAAGCTTTAAGGCACCCCTGCCATTATTGAGACCCCAGAGTACTTAACTACAAAATGAGAAAGGAAGAGTGGGTGTGTATATGTTGGGGGGGGGGGGGGGGGCATTGGGAAACGGGGGTGGGGGGGTTTGCTACCTTTACCCACTTTTTCCCTGCTTGGATGAGATGGAGGGGGAGAAGAGAAGGAGGGGAAACAGCAGCAGCCTGTGCCTCTAAACCCCCCCGTCCCCTTGCCCACCCCCCCTCCTAAACGCACCCCCCCCCCCCCCCCCCCCGCCAAGATGAAAGCCACGTCCACTTTAAAGTGGATTAGAGGAGCAAAACACTGAAACAATGGGAGGTGAAAAATCAAATTAGGCCCTTAAACATCAAAAAGGAGCCTCCAATGGCAGAGCTTCCTCCCCTCTAATCTGTTTACTTTTTGCAGTGAACGATGTGGCCACAATCACAACCCGTTCCCTGCAAGGCAAATGCAAAAATACAGTAGCACAAATCAACCGCCATCATACCCCCCTGCCCCCAAACACACACACACACACACACACTTTCTTTTTTAGATGGAGAGGAGTGTGTTTGTCTCCTCCTTCCTGCTCTTGTTTGGATGCAGCGGAGACAGAGCTGCCGGATTGCTTGAGCATCACAAGAGAGAAAACTTCACAGTGCTGAGGCCGGTTCCCCCTTTTCTTTTCTCCCCCGAACACAATCATAATTTCCAAACCCATTTCATTAGCAGCGCGGGAGCAGCTCCCCTTCACAGCTGAAAGTGGCAGGGATTTACTTTTGTAAAAAAAAGGGTAGTTTTTAGTGACCCTTTGTTGCCACTCTTCAAGCCTCTAAGGAACCTCTCTCCTGTTGGGTAGTTTAGATGGCACCGGGGTGTTTCTGTTACCACAAAACGTCGCAACCAGGGCCTGCGCTTCGTTTTGGAGCACGGCCGAACCCCCTCTTCCCCTCCGCATTTCACTCTCTCCCTCTCCCTTTTACCCCCTTCATCTCGAGGGGGCGACTTCCAGTGAAAGAACCCCCCCCGCGGTGCTTCGTGTTGCATTGTTCACGCCCGGCCTCCAATTTGCTCCCCACATTCTGCCACCGCATCCAAAACGTTACGCCGGCTTAAGAGACAAATCGCACACACAAAAAAAATCAAGAGAAGAGAAAAGGCTGGCCCTTCACAGCGAAGCAATTATTGCTGCATTTGACGCCGGCTGCCGCCGCGGACGGGCTTTTTTTTTGAAGGGCCGGCCCCTCGCTCGCCTGATGCTGGCCCGCGCTTTACCACCGCACCTAATAACCATAGCGCCAGCAATTTTTACGCTACAAGACATTAACACGGCTACACTCCCCAACAACCCCCCGCATTCAAAGGGGGACTGAAAAAAGGAGCAGCGGCTTGCGAAGAAAGAAGATGCCACCGGGAAGGAGAGATAGTGTGTTTATTAGCTCTCTGGCACAGCGGAGACGGGACACAGGCACGGCGAGCGGCGCTGCGCGTGATTTAAACGTGCCCATCATCTCATCCCTAAACTATCCCGCTACCATTCCTTTGACCGTTCTCTCCTGCTCGCTATTCATCCGGACTCAAATGCCACACACAGGCTAAGCGCAGGCAGAGCCAAAGTCTTGCACAGCAGACCGCACATTGCTGGGGAATGACATATACCTAAAGAAAGAAATTAACCTTTCAAAGAGAGAGTGACGCAATAGGCTAAATGTACGGCTAAATGTAATTTTGAATGGTCAATTTTCAATTAAACATTTTCCCGATGTGGACATCGACTTTGAAAATGAACCATTAGCACCGATGTTGTATTTAGAAAAAAGATCAAAACAGAACTATTATGCTTTACATCGGTAAGACATAAAATAGCCAGTGTTGTAAGAATACAATGGGTATTTAGTCAAAGACAGATAGATGTCTTATCTCGTTATGATTTTATGATGCTAAACGCGATTTTAATATTTGGTTTAACACTTCTATTTCAGTCATTCCTTCAAGCACGGATGCTGCAGCAGGGTTATTGTATTCCTATTGAAACGCCATTTATAAACAAAACATACAGTGCGCGTAGTTCTGAAATACAAATGAGAAGTCCGCGTGCGGAGGCATGAATGCGGTCCCTATGTAATAAGAGACTAGCATGGCGGCGGCAGAAAAAGCACTTTTCAATAAGTCACATCTCTTATATGTGTGTGAGACCACATTTAAAGTCATCACCTCGATGTAAACATTTGCATTTTAAAGATACATTTTGAATTGAAATTATTAGAAAATCGCAAGTTTCTTTAGAGGAAATACCGTAATCAAAGTTATCACAACATGTATTATTCCGTGTCAATCTTTATTTTTTCATCTCTGCATATTAATTTAATCACTGAAATAATGCCAAGATAAATTACCTAGTAAACAGCATAATTTAAAAATCTAAATAAAACAATTTATTGTATGTTTATTGTTTATTTATCGCTGTCAATGAGAATTCAATATGGTGTACAAGATGTGTTTATGAGTACATGCATATAATGCGCTCCCACTGGATAGAATCATAAGCAAGCACGAATTTCACAACTACTTGACACAAGTAGGCTACCTCTGCAGAAAAGCAGCAAGCGAGACTCAAATTACGACGGTGAGCATCGACTGTGACACACCTCAACAGCTAGATGCAGAAATGCAGTTGTTATCTTACAGGGATTCTCAAAAAATAAAACAAACCGAAACACAAGCTCGTGTCAAGGCGTACTATAACTAAAATACGAGGCAAGCCAAGTGTGTGCTTCTGTAGCCACTGTCAATCTCGAGCACAACGCGTCGCGGTTGAGAGAAAAGCCTCCCTCGCGCATCAACGTCTAACCACTTGCCTGCTCCGCTCGGGTTCCAGGCAAGCAGAAGGCAGGCAGCATTTAAGTGCGCAAACATATAAGAAAAAGCGAAAGAATAGGCCGGAGGTGAAAAGCGGGGCAGATGAGAAGATGGGGGTAAATTCACACTCAGTCACTGCATGAATACCTACAGCGAAAGTTCGTCACAAAGAAAAACCGGGCGGCAGAATGGGCGCTCGCAAACAGAAGAAGGCGCACCCCCCACCAATACAGGGCACCGGCCATTCAAAGCACCATCTGTGATTTGAAATGGATGAGTGTTTTGTTGTCCGTACTTTTTTTCCCCTTCTTCACAAAATGGTGGTCGCGCTGAATGGGTGTAAACCTATCAGAAATGTATAAAGGCCATAAACAAATAAACGTGAAAAGACCCCCACACTTCAGTTATTGGCCACACATATGATAAATTACATGGGGCAAGTTGGCATGACACAGAAGTTAAAGTAACAAAGGCTTAGAAAGTTGTAATTGACCGTTGATGGATATGAATTAGAACCGTGCAAGTCGCAAATTAAGTAAATTAAATAGGCTATAATTAAATTCCGAAAGGTTTTCTTTTTTGAAGAACTGGGTTTTGCATCAAGCACATAATTACAAACACGTTTGTGGGCACATTTACAATTGGATAGAATCAACAAAAATACCTTTTTGAAAATATCTAAATCTTTAAATATCATAGAAGAAATTAAAATTTTATTTATATTTTATTATATTACAACGGTTCTAATTCCATAATTCAGACATATAAAATGCACTGCTTGCTTTTACTTGTTGTATCATCATTGTAATTATTATTAGTAATAATAATAATAATAATAATAATAATAATAATAATAATAATAATAATAATAGTGACGCAAAATAAACAAGTGGATTCCTAAAGATTCTGAAAATAAAACTGTTAAACTGCTAGTCACTAAGTACAATCCGGAATCATGTCTTACTTAGGAATGGATATATCATACTGAACATGAAAAAACAACTCCGTTTCCTGCTGTAATCTTCAAGTATCCAACTACTTCCTCGGGTGACATTTACTGAGGATCAACGTGTCCCGGGTAGCAAATTCCCCCCGTATTGATCGCCTGGAGAAATCCTCGCTTTCTTGGAGCGGTCTCTGGCAGACTTCAGCACGAGAACAGGGTATCAAAATTGCATTATTTTTCCAGGGGACATCCATTTACAGAACAAGAAGCATGATCATATGAACACGGATTCAAGCAAAAATAAAGTATTTGTTCAACCGCCGATATGTCAGGAAAACATAATTCTTAAAACAGCGCCGCCGAACAGCCTGGATATAAATGCATATTTACGCGAAGGACAAGGGGCTTGCATTCAGTTAAAAACAGAGGCAGTTGCATACAAATCACTAAATATTTATCGGTGTGAAAAATGAACAGGGTGCATTTCCCTTGGGATTACACGCATTGCGTTTTTCTATACTGCAGTGTCATTAAACTGTCATTAATATTTTTATCAGTAATATTCCCCATGGCGAGGTGGAATTTCTAATAAAATAAATGATCTATTGGTATTGTCTCTGTGTTTAAATTTGTTACCGCTGTTTATGCTCTCTTTTTTTTTACATCTTGTTCACCGAAATATAAACTTACACTTTTTCCCCTGGCCATCTTGAGCAGTGGCCGCGCGCGGTGACTGCGCGTTCGCACCTCGGCTTGAGTGCAACATTTCATTTACAACCGATCGTTGTCAATTAATTAAAGATCTATCTTTATTCACACAACCCAATTAGCATGAGATAAATATGTATTAGTCATCTTGTTTCACAAACCCCCCATATTCTTTTCAACAGGGCTCCCTGTTAACGGCGTTAATTTGCATCTAGTGTAATTTAATTGAGTGTTAATGAGATACCTTTATATGACACATCCAGGTGGCATGCTGAATTGCCACATTAAGTACAACAAGCTTTTGAAACTAAGGGGCATGGCTCGGGCTTATTTATTTATTTATTTTTCCTGAATACTAATTGGTGTTATATTACAAGAATAAAAAACTAATCATCATTTAAATATATACAAATAGGCTAATTACATACCCAACAGCCTCCAGATCTTTGTACAGTCACGCAAATCTAATAATTAGATTCAACATTTGAACTATTTCCTGAATGAACAAGTAATACGTTACTGCTGCATATATTACATGATAATGATAATTATTTATTTTGTATCTCCTATTCCACCAGGTAGTCCCCATTGAAAATTAAACATCTCTTACAATAGAGACCTGGCCCGGAGGACAGTATGATTACGTTACGGACAATATAATATAATTAGATTAAAACGACAAGTGCACAGACGCACAGCACTACTGAACATTAGGCCTACCAGTCCAGCAGTCAGACGAGTGTCTGACCATAAAAAAACACCTGCATTCTTGGTCATAATGAATGCACTACGTCATACCGTTATTGCTGTTAATAACTACGTGTGACATTAGAGTAAAATTATGTGAAATATTTTGTTCTAATGAATATATTAAAAATATGTAAAGTATGACTTCGGGAACAAATTCTGCGCGACTTTTTTAGTTAAATGAAAAGGAATTCAGTTCAGTTTCAGCACTATTTTCCTTCTTCAAAATCGTTTTCTATGGCCATATTTCGAATATATTCTTTTACAGAACTCCAGTATAAAGGCAACAACGCCTGAAACGGTTGCAATAATAATGACAACAATAATAAGAATGAGTATAATCAGAATAAGAAGAAGAAAGGGAAGAAGAAGACGAAGAAGACATAATATACTAACATAAAATGCAGAAGGCATGTAATTTTAATTTAACCTTACAAGAACGTAGAATATCTTTAGTATAATTACCATAATGATTTAGCGGTTTCGTTTACATTAGTAAGCGTTAAAATAAAATGATAGACTTTCCAAATGATTTCATTCAATAAGAATATTGACAGGGAACTATTACAAGACACAGAATTACCTTCAGTCCATAAAGCTAAATTATGCGAAACTTCGCACACTTTAAAACATATTGCACTTCTTAAAATTTGGAGCCCTGCCGGAAACGTTGATGGCAGTTTAATTAAATCAAACCAGGAAACATGCTTCATTTGTACCCATTAAAACTGTACTGTATGGTTTAATTCCAAAATGTGTCGCCCAAGGTCAACGCCTGAAAGAGAAGCCAGTGGCTTTTAATTAAGGACCGACGGTGTTTTACTGTGTAACGCTTAACTGTGTAAACTAACTCGCCCCCCCCCCCCCGGATTAATTCTGCTGGGTCAAACAGAGAGGGTCTCCCAGAAATCTGCTCATACACGGACATAATTATTAAATTCATAATTCATTCGCATATTATAGGCTAGGCCACTAAAAAGTTTGAAGCCAATGTTTAAAGTATATCTGTATCATCATTTCCCATAAATTTTACTCCAACTTAATAATTGCTTGTAACCTCTTTGTTTTGCAGAATGCCTACTCGAAATAGAAAATGTAGATTTTCAATAAAATGTTTATTTTTAATTTAAATAAACATTTTAATTTAAACTGGGTACAGTAATTAAATTTAATAAAATCTCCAGTGTATATTACAATGTACAGCTGCTTTGAGATCATTGCAAATGCTTCAGTAAGTACCAACCGAATGGGTATCATCCGTTTGATAATTTCACTCCATCTATATTTCTACCAAAAACAATATTTCTAACAAAACACTTAATCAAATTTCTAATACTTCTACAATCTTAGGGGCTACCAATAACATACTGACCTGAAATTTGGCATATCTAGTACAGCCTTTTCCAACAAATAAGTCTCATCAGTACTGTAGTGCTAAATAGGCCTACAAACAATTTGTATAAATACACTGTGAATGCCAGTTATTTATACAAAAAATACATATATTCAGTATTCAATGATTGAAGTTAAGACAAACTCATAATTTGTAGTTGCATTGTCCATTTTACTTGTCTAAAATTATAATGCAAAATACTTCAAAATGATAAGAATATTCCAATTATTTCTTAAGACTCGAACTTCAGAATTCTGATGTTCAATTCTTTTTTGAAATTCAGACTTGCTATTCAAAATGAAAACATGTTCACAACATGTTCTCTTCTCCACCAGCACAAAGCAGGGAATGTACGCTCGAACATATATTCCCATTTTAGGAGGGGGAAGGCGGGGACGGGATAACTGAATAATTTCATAAAGTTAAAAAAAAATTAAAATCTCGCGATTTCACAGCCCAAAACTCGGGAGCCCGGGCGATGGGTCTGATGTGAGTTATGAAGTGAGTTAAGTAGGAATCTGAGGGGGTTCATTGACCGGTGCAGTTTGCAGAACACTAAATTCTTTGGCGGAACAATGCGGTGAATGTCTGAGAAAGGGGAGCGCGGTGTGGCCCGTCGCCCCCCAGCTCCGCACCCCAGTCTGCCGCACCGTGTGACCCAGCGGGCGGTAAGTCACTTGACCTCCCAGGGCCTCAGTCCCACCCTACTCTAATGCAAAATGACAGGACCCCCCACCTCCTGCACGCACGCATGCACGCACTCACACACACGCAGACACACACACATATACACGCACTCACACACACGCAGACACACACACATATACAGGCACTCACACACATGCACTCACACACACGCAGACACACACACATACACATGCACTCACACACACATTCACACGCACTCACACACACACACTCATACTGTAATCTCTCTCTCTCTTTCACACACAAACACACACAGACCAACACATAAACACAAAATAATTTGTTTCTCTCCCTCTCTCTCCCTCCTTTCTCTCTGGCTCTCTCATTCTCACACAGACAAACACATACACAAACTATAACATCTCCCTCTGTCTCTTTCACATGCACACAAACACACACACACACACACACACACACACACACACACACACAAACAAACATATAAACACATCTTTCTCATTCCCTCTCCCCCCCCTCTCCATCTCACACACACACACACACACACACACACACACACACACAGACATATACACACATCTCTCTCTCTCACACACACACACACACACACTTCCGCTCACGTTCACGGCTACCTCAGCAGTGCCGGTATTAGAACGCGGCACAATAAAAACAGAGAAGCCCCATTAAAAAAGGAAGGCCTACTCAACTCGGCTATCTGTCGCCATGTTGCCCTGGCGATGGCTCTCAATATGCGCAGCAAACTTCATTAGAAACAGCTGGTTGTGATGCACAAGTGCATGCTGGGGGGGGGGGGGGGGGGTAACACACGGCGACCGGTAATGGACGGAGGTGCAAGGCTTTTTAACGGGAGCCAGCCGTCGCCATTAAGAGATTAAACCACCTTCTGCCCCAGTCAGTAATGCACGTCTGCAAACTACCGCTAACTTCCATAAACTGCTCCAAAACACCGACAGCCCGGCAGCTCAGCCATTTTATTTACCTTTTTTGTGAGAGTGTGAGAGAGCTCGGGGGGGTGGGGGGGGGGGGTGGTTGGGGTGAAAGTGGTGACGTAATGGATGAGCGGGGTGGGGGGCGGGATTGGGGGGGGGGGGGGGGTGGGCAGCGGCCGCATGGCTGCTCTCCCAGAAGCCCCACACCCCTTCTTTGTGGTTTGTGGGACGGGGAGAGGGTTTGGTGGGGCGGTTTTGGGTGGGTGGGTGGGTGTTTGGGGGGTGCAGTTGTTCTACCGGGGTTGTTGGCCAGGGTTTTCTGATTTCACGGCAGACTGGGTGGTGCCATTGTGCGGTCGTCATCCTCCCATTCTGCCTCGCAGACACCCCGCCCCAGACCCCCCACCCCCCGTCCTCCCTCACCCCGCAACTCCAGCCAACTGAAAACTACCCCCCCCACCCCCCACCCGCCACCGCCACACACTCTCTCACACACGCCTCTCCTCTTGTTCCACTTCTTGGCTGGCGCTCTCCAGAGTAACCGCACCCCCGTCCCGAACACCACGTCCAGAGAGGAGCCCGGGCTCTCCCGCCCGAACAACCACCCCGCCGGCATCCCTCTCTCCCTCCCTCTCTCCCTCTCTCCCTGACCAGGAGAACGTCTCAACCATCCCTCCTTCTCCCGGCTTCCATTTAAAACCACACAAAGCTGCTCGGCGAGGTCCATCGCTTCCAGTTCAGCACGCCTCGCTCCGGCTGGCTCGGTCGGTTAGCCCGTCCCGCGTCAAAGTGAATTTTCCAAACCTTTTTTTTTTCTCCTTCCCCCCCTCCATGCCACTGCGGCTACGCGTCTTAACAGAGAATAAAACATCGCCGAACTATAAACGCCGCCCCTGACAGCCCCCCGTTCCCCCGTTTCGGCGCGGGAAACGCCGGCGGCGGGAGGGATTTCAAACGGCGTGGATAAGCACGCTTCAGAGAAACGCGCGAGGCCTTCGCTTCCTTCAGAGGACGAGAGCGCGACGCGTGAAACAATCGCCAAGATTAACGGGTGACTCGGAAGACTCGGGCGTCAGACGCACGCGGCTCGTACAACCTCAGCTCAGATCTCCATCGGGGAAAACGGGGGGGGGAGGAGTCGGCTCGTGCTAGGCCGCGTCCCGCAGGCGGTGTTCGCGTGAGGTTTAAATCACAGCACACCGATCGCTGAGCGACTGTGACATTCCACACTTCTAAAACAATGCTCAAACCCAAGCATCTCTTTTTTATATGCCTGGCCAATATGTGGCAAAATATATAAACTATAAAAACAAGGATCGGATTCAGCACAAGCCCCCAATGATTAATTTAATCGGGATTGGAACTAACAACCTTCCGTTCACAGGCCCAGTTCCCTAACTCCTGCTGCACAGCGCAGAGTCATTTGCAGGTGGCTCCATACACCGCTGGGGAAAGATCAAATGAGTAAACTTGTCAGTATCAGTGACTGATTATCTCCCAGGGAGGGAGGGATGGAGGGAGGGAGAGAGAGATTATGAGAGAGGGAGTGAGGGGGGATGGGCAGAGTTTGCAGGGTAAGTATGAGAGTAGAGAGCTAAGTAGGTGAAGGCATGCGGGTTGTGAGGAGAGCTCTGTGTTTGTGCGACACGGGGGGCTCTAGCCCGGCGGGACTGCGGTTCCGGCCTCGTGGAACTTTCCGGAAGCTCACACGTTTTGGTTTGTCACCAGCAGGGGAGTACAGCGCAGCGGCGATGTCACCACGAGTCACGGCGCCGTTAGAAAGACGCCACGTGTCAGTCAGGCACAGGCGACAGAGACACGCACAGCGGGCCTGTTAGGCTGACTAACGGGCGCTGTAATAACCGCGGATGTAAAATGGCGCTTTTATTCACAGCCTTCACATTCAAACTCCCACCGTCTCTCCGCGGTTCGGTCTTAGATGTGTTTTTAAACCAGAGTGAGGCTGTCTGTGAGGCAGGCTGGCAGGCCGAGAGTGAGACAGCATTATTCTGCGTGTCCCGGACCTCAGCGGCCGCTGAGTCAGGCCAGAGCCAGACCAGAGCCAGGCCAGAGCCAGACCAGAGCCAGGCCAGAGCCAGGCCAGAGCCAGACCGAGGGATGAAGAGACGGGGCAAAAAAAGAGAGGAAAACGTACATTTTGCCCAACGCAAAAAAAGCGAAGGAAGAGATGACGGAGAGAGAGAGAGAGAGAGAGAAAAAGGAATGCAGTCCGCCGTCCCCTCCCCCTTTCGCCCGAACCCGCGGAAAAAAAAAGCCGCGCGTTTGTTCCGCGGGGAGAGCCTCCCTTGTCTTACACGGGTGGAAAAAAAAGTCTCTCTCTCTCTCTCTTTTCTCTTCCTTCAACAAACTGGCCCTCTCTTTCTTTCTCCTCCCCTGTCCTTGCAGCAGGCTGATTAAAATTCAGCGGTGACGTTTCCTCGCCCCCACCCCCCCCCCCCTCTCTAAATACTACTTAATAAAATGTGAGTGTGTAGGTTCTGACAAAAGGGCCTTAGCGTCCACAGAGCTGCATTTCCATGAGAGAGGTCCGGCCGCCCTGAGAAATGACTTCGCTGAGACTTCATTCTGAGCCATGCGCCACAGAGGCCCGGCGGTGGCCCGACGGGCGGGGCAGCCCCCCCCCCCCCCCCCCCGCGCGAATGACTGAGGGTTTGGGGGGCGGGTGGGGGGAGGGTGAGCCGGAAACCCGTCCTCGCCGGTGCACCCGGTCCGCCATCTCTTCCGTTGCCAGGAGCGATGCGGAGACAGGGAGAGATGGGACGTGTTGTCTCTGGCAACCCCCGCGCCGAGCCGCCCCGTGCCGTCCAATCAAAACTCGGCGCGCCGCGGCGCTCTGGGGCGAGAGTCTGCGACGCCACCGCAGAGTGAAGCTCGTAAAAGATTAATGAGAGCCCGTCCTTTAATTTTTATGCCAAAAAGTGAAATAGCGCCAAGTGTTCCTGCAAGTGTTTCGCTCGGACGACCTTCTCCAGCGAATAAAACTGTGAATGCCACCACGGCTGAAAACTGAGAAAAGCCTTCGGTGCATTTTATTTATTTTTTTTAGCCAGCAGATGGAAAGAATAGCAGTGCCCGTAATTAGCATCCCATCAGCGAGGCTAGCCTCTTTCGCTAGCCCAGGGGCAGCAGGCAGATGGGTAATATTTATCCTGTTCTTCCTGTCATCACCTGGTTAGATTATCGTTTGTAAGAAGGGCGCAAACGCGTTTCATTAAACGTGATTAATGCTCTGCGCGTTAATGAAACACTCGCACGCGTGTTTGTGCAAAATGAATGAGAGCCCATCAAGTGAAAACAGGAAGCAGAAATTAAAAGTTGGGGACGTGCAGTAATTATGACCAAAAAAGTTTTTTTGAGTAATATGAATTGGGGAGTCTCATATCGCCAGATGGTAAGAAAAATAAAAAACAGAGCACCATCGTAGTCGCACGAGCAGATTGGTATGTCAGTCAAAAGCACAAAAAAAGAAATGACTGCCCTGTTCTCTACCCGGTTATCATTGCATAATTCTCATAAAAACGCTTTTGAATAAAATGCGCTTGATATTCAGTCAAGAGACTCACTCTGCAAAGGTTTTCATTCAGGGGGTCTTAGGCTCTAATTGAACAAGCGTGTGTCTGAATGCTCGAGCAGCTCCTGGAATCTGACCAATCGCGCGCGACCCGCTGGCTGTGCGGGCGCTGGAGAGCGTACCCCCGAACGACGAGTGCGTCGCCGCCGCGTCTCCACCGGCTGCCCACTTCACCGCCCGACGGATTTAAAAACAAAAAACAAAAAAAACAACCTGACGGGCTCCTTGGGTTAGGCCGGGGATCTCAAACTCCCAATCCTGGAGGGCCGCCGTGTCTGCCGGTTTTTTTAAAATGTGTTCCTGTGCTTAGTTTAAGTCACTGACTGGCTAAAGAGTCCGCGCACTTTGTCTGCAAGGCCTAAATGATTAGCTGCTGATTGAAAGGACATCACAAAAAACCGGGCAGAGACTGCAGGGTCCTCCAGGACTGGAGTCTGAGACCCCTGTGCTAGGCTAACAGGTATCTAAGGTGGGGGGGGGGGGGTGAGACTGTATTAGCAAAAAGCCCTACAGACCATAGAGTCACTTGTAGACACTACAAATCCACGCATACACACAGATACAACACCCATTTCCAAGGGACGTCAGATGCTTTTTCGCCCTTTATGACCCCCCCCCCCCCCCACCCTCCCCCCCAGTACTAGAAGAAGACTCCTGGCACCATTCCCCGACTCCTCTTCGAGCGGCTCTACCTGATTGGCTCTCCAGTAGAAAGCTCCCGCCCTTTTGACGAGTTGCCCAGGGAAACATGGCCGCCTGGCACAGCGTGGCAGTATAAGGAGGGAATCAACCTCACAAAAAAATAAATAAATACAAGAACCCCTTTTGAACCTGTTAATTGATCAGGAGCTGGAGGTGTGGTGCACCTCTCATGCCTACTGGGGGGTGCATAGGGCTACCTCCTCTCCCTCACACACTAGAGTGAATTTAAATGAAAATTAAAGGCGAGAGTCAGTATTTCTGTCCTCGCATGCAGAGTTTGGTGAGGTCAGAGGCCACCAACATTACCTATCCAAACTGAGTTTGCCCAGGAAAAAAAAAAAAAACACTTTTATTTTTGTGACAGTCAAAGTTAGGGATGAACATCATTGAATCCAGGCTTCTGCCTCTCTCTCTCTCTCTCTCTCTCTCACACACTCACTCCCCCTCTCTCTCTCTCTCACACTCACTCTCTCTCTCTCTCTCTACGTCTGTCTGTCTCTACCCGGCATCTCCGATGCGTGCTTTCCGTTCCAATCTCTGCCGAATTACTCACAGCCAGTCCGGCACCATGCTTGATTAAGTTTTAATTTCGGCAAATCACCGATCGGCAGGAGGCCAAGCAGCGAATCATATGGCCTGTGAGTAAAGAGCAGGATGCCTCATTATGTCCCGTTCCCGGGCGCTAATCTGCTACACGGCGGGACGGGGGCGAGCGGTCGCCTAAACGCCGCTCCGCGCTCGCCCCCGGGGCAGGGCCTGCTCTTAAAACGCCCCGTGGGCGTGTCCGTGGGCGTGCCCGAGCCCGCGCCCGCCTCCAGCACCTCCCTATTGGTGCGCCAGGGGTCACCCTGAACGGCGAGAGGCCGCTCATCGCTATCATCGAGGGCGCAAGAGCGCAGCGGTGGAGGCGGGGTTTCGGAGGCCGAAATCACGGCGGCCGTCGTGAAAAGTGCAGGCTGTGGCCGACCGCTGAGTGGCGGACACGCCAAGGGCAGCGGCATACATGCACGCGCGTGTGTGTGTGCGCGTGTGTGTATGCCGTCCACCTCAAATGCCTGCCGGGATTCCCTGAGACGAGAGCGCTGCTCTGGGACCCGGAACCTTCCCTCCCCCACTAAACATCCGCCTCAGACCAGGAGCGCCAGCCTATCTCGCAGAGTGTCTTACAGGTCCCATTACCGCCAAATTAGGCTTTAATTCTTTGCCGTCCGCCGAACAGACAGGGCTGTTTTACAGACGTCCCGCGCGCTGCCGCAGCCAGACCCGCACTCAATCTCAAACTCCGATATCGGTGATAACTTTTAATAATCACTCCGCGGCTAACTGTATTAGGTGCTAATTTGCCGCCGCGTTTTAATGAGGACAAACCGCGCGCCTCCGTCGCCGCGACGCCGCGCGGTCGCCTGATTGACTGCCGGTGCGCGGTGTGGGAGTCGCCGCGGCGGGTGGGGCGGGGGGGTGGGAAAGGGGGGTTAGGTAAGGCCCGGGCCGGGGGCTGGGGGGCCGGGGGGCCGGGGGCCCGTCGAAAAAGCCCAGGAGCAGATTTATTGGGGCTCCAGGGGAGACGGTCCTACACGGCCGGCCTGTTGTGCTGACAATGGGGGCAGGATTAACGAGGGCTGCCAGTTCCCCGACACCGCACATCTCTTTCTGCTCTCGTTAAAAGCTCCCCTAATTAGCGCAGAGGGGCTCGCCGCTACCAGCTATCGCTCAGGCACACCGGGCGGTCACCGCCGAGAAGAAGACATCATTTTTCTCCGGCTCACAAAAGGGCTCCCTCACAGGTTCTCACAATATCAGCACCCCCCCTCCTCCTAACCGCCACCCACCCCCCCCCCCGCCAGCCCTGAAGGCTCGTAACGCGGACGCTGTAGATTTTATTCACGGCTTGTGTTGCCTTATCTCGCCCCTTGCTTTAATGAGATATAATAAGGGGAACGGCTTGTAGCAGCACGCTGCTCACTGTTTCATCTGCCAAACGTGGATGTCTCACTGTCTCTCTCTCCCTCCCTCCCTCCCTCCCTCGCTCTCTCCCTCTCCCTCTCCCTCCCTCCCTCACTCTCTCTCTCTCTCCAGCTCCCACTCAGCGAATGAATCATATCTCTCTCTCTCCATATGCTAACACCCATGTAATTACCAGCCGCCTTAAATAATACAAGTCCTAAACCTGTCGCTCGGATCACAAGCAAACAAGGCAGCGCCTCGTAACGAGGCCGTCATCATTACAATTAATTGATCGCGGGAGCGGGGTTGAGCGGGGGAGCGGGGGAGCGGGGGACGGGAGCCGTGAATTAATTCGGCGCGGGGAGAAGGCCAACGGCGCAGGAAGGGCCGGGGCAGGGGGGGAGAGGGAATGGGGGGGTGGGGGGGGGGGGGGCTGGGCAGGGGGGATTTTAGTACGTGGGCCACCGTGGGCCACACCACGGGCTCGGTGGGCCCATTGCCCCCCTCCCATGGGTATCCCAGCCCCACGTTCTTATTCCAGCACCCCCGCCCCCCCCCCCCCTCCGAGCTCGGCCCCCCCAGCGTGTCCGAGGCCGCTATCTCACGGGCGGCGCGGTCGCGGCCCTCCGGCAGCCCCCTTTGGCCCCGTGGCCGTATATCAGCCGAACACGAGGAGCAGCGCCCGTTAGCGCTGTGTGTGTCGCTAGCGCTGTGCGTGTCGCTAGCGCTGTGCGTATCGCTAACGCTGTGCGTGTCGCTAACGCTGTGCGTGTCGCTAACGATGTGTGTGTTGTTAGCGCTGTGTGTGTCGCTAGCGCTGTGCGTGTCGCTAGCGCTGTGCGTGTCGCTAACGCTGTGCGTATCGCTAACGCTGTGCGTGTCGCTAACGCTGTGCGTGTCGCTAACGATGTGTGTGTTGTTAGCGCTGTGTGTGTTGCTAACGCTGTGCGTGCCGCTAACGCTGTGCGTGTCGCTAACGCTGTGTGTATCGCTAGCGCTGTGTGTGTCGCTAACGCTGTGTGTAAGGCTAACGCTGTGCATGTCGCTAACGCTGTGCATGTCGCTAACGCTGTGTGTGTCGCTAACGCTGTGCGTGTCGCCAGCGCTGTGTGTAAGGCTAGCGCTGTGTGTGTTGCTAACGCACACCGTGTGCTCCGGGCCGCGAGCCCCAACCGTAAATTCCGTTATAAATCGCACAGCCCTCCTAGCCCCACGCCGTTCTTCAAGGAGTTGGGACTCCTGTTTTTTTTCTTCTTCTTTTTCTTTTTCCTGCTCGGTGAAAATAGAAGCAGGCAGATTTCCCCCTGGGGGGGTGAAGGGGGGGGGGGGGAGCACTTTGTTCTGTTGTTGTGCGTCCGCTAGCCCGGCGGCTCCATTGTTAGCGCCACAGGTGAAGCCGGCGAGGCCAAGCGTGACCTCATCTAAACCCCCGCGGCCCGACGCTCGTTTTCGGAGTGCGATCCGACCAATGGGGGGGAAGGGGGGAGGTTTAACTGACGGGCGGACCCCGATTGTTATTTTCAGTCTTTCGGTGCATTTCGCGCGAGGAGAATCCATCCCATAAATAACATCCACTGTGGACTTTTCTCAAGTTTTTTTTTTTTCCCCCTCCCAGCTAAAGCTGGTGAAATCCTTATTTGAGCTGCCATTTTACATGAGTTCCTAGTCCATGTCAAAATTCACACTGCCCTCTGAAATCTATTCAGATGTGTGTGTGTGTACCTCAGGAGATATGTGTGTGTAAGTGCGTATGAAACTGTGTCTACTGCAGGAGGTGTGTTTGTGTGTGTATATGTGTATATGAAACTGTGTCTACTGCAGGAGGTGTGTTTGTGTGTATATGTGTATATGAAACTGTGTCTACTGCAGGAGGTCTGTGTTTGTGTGTGTGTGTGTATTAAAGTGTGTGTACTGCAGGAGATGTGTGTGTGGGTCTGAGTGTGTGTATAAATGTGTGTGTATATAAGAGTGTGTGTATGTATAAGTGCGTGTGTGTGTGTGTGTGTGTGTGTGTGTGAATAAGAGTGTACCGCAGCAGGTGCGTACAGATCTGGGGGGGTACACAAGGACAGCTCTGCAGCCAGCGATGGGGGGGGGGGGGGACACGCCCCGCACGCCCGCGTCCCGCTGCTGCTCCCGGCCCCCGCCCCCCCGCTGAAGCCCCTAATTCATCACGCGGCCCTGTGTGACTGATCCCCTCCTCCCGGGCGCGGACGCCGCTGCTGATGCCGCAGTAGCCGTGGCGGGGCCGAGCGGAACGCAGCCCGGCGGGTGTGTGGCCGGCGCGCAGAGCGGAGGGGACGTTTTCTGAAACGTATTAATCGCCTGCCGCCGTCGCTCCCAGCGCCCGCTGACAGGCCAGAGAGCCCGGGCACCCGCCACTGCGGGGCGGAGCCTGCCTACTGCCTGCGCCTCCTCACCCCCCCTCACACACCCCCCCCTACCCAACACACACCCGGAATCCTAATCGGCCAATCCCACGGGGGCTCCGGCTCCGCCTGCAACATCGCTGAGCCCTGTTTCGAGCCCGGCTGAGAACGCCCTCTCCGAAAACGCTCGAAACGGGCGGGGCAGCCTCGCCACCAACACCGAGGTGCGATACATCTTCACTGGATTTTTATGTAAACAGGGGAGAAAAAACCTAAACTCATCCATCGCTTTTCTTCTGTTAATGTCACAAGCGTATTCACAAAAGCCACTAAAAGGGGACTAAGGAAACCGCGAGATAGCCTCGTATAATGCGCCACGTCTCTTTACGGGCGACGGGGGGTCTTCCGTCGCTCCTGAGAGCGCACGGTTTTTCGTGCGATAGGATTGAGCACCGTGCTGAACGAACAACGAACACCATCTCAGGCAAAACACTCCCAGCAAAACAGCGACGGGTGAAAGTGGATTAGTAATTTAGGTAATGTTCAGATAACCACGGCTAGCCGGCGTGCGGTCGTCCCGGGTGAACGGATCCAAGCGAGGCAGAAGCGTGTGTGTGTGTGTGTGTGTGTGTGTGGGGGGGGGGGGGGGGCGCTGGGGTGTTGGGGGAGAGGCGGAGGGGTCCGGTTTAGGCCCGAGAAGCCGGGAGCGGCGCGGAGCAGAGCGGAAGTTTCCGGAGGTATAGGCGAGGGCCTCATGAGGACAATAACACTTAGTTTGCCTTCATTTACTTTACGGCTTTATGTTCTCAGCGCTGCCTCCAGCCCTCGGCGCGGAGGAGGAAAGGGGCGAAAATCTCCACCGAGCCGTCCACACCGTTTCACCAGAATTAAAAAAAATTACACGCGCCAAATAAACAGTAACACCCGCCACCCAGCTCCCCCCTAAAAAAAGTACATCAGATTAATCTAAAGGGACAAATTGTACATACGAGGCTACAGTCATTTGTTGCCCTGAAAATTAGTGAAGAAGTGGATGTCCACTGAGTGGGCCTGCGGTCTATAAGGAAGTGGGAGAAGGGGGCTGGCGGGGGGGGGAGAGGGGGAGGGGGGCTGGGGGGGTGGTGTGGAGGAGGGGCTGGGGGGGGTGGGCAGAGAGGGTGTGTGGTCCCAGACAAGCGGGCTCCTGGGGTGTTCCGCAACAGTGAGAACAGAGCAGAGGAAGTGAGGGGAAGGAGACAAGGTGGCGAATAAGAAGGCAAGGTGACAAGGCATCAGGGAGAGTGCAATGAATTATTTATGAAGCCACTGATGGACAGGCTGAATAGAGAGAGAGGGAGAGTGAGAGAGAGAGAGGGAGAGGGACAGACAGAGAGAGTGAGAGAGAGAGAGGGAGAGCGAGAGAGAAAAGAGCCGGGCCTGGCCTGTATAGGCCGGCTGGGCTTTCATGTCGGAGTCACACCAAGCGGCTGCTGTAGCTCCCCTTGTCCAGAGCTGCTGCAGCACACGGAGCTTTGATCAGAACAAACTGTCTGACATCATCGCAGGAGGAGGGTCACAGCAGAGAGAGAACCCCACACAGACACACACAGACACACACACACACACACGCACACACAGACACACATACACAGGCACGCACACACACACACACACACACACACACACACACAGACACACACATACACACACGCACACACAGACACACATACACAGGCACGCACACACACACACACACACACACACACACACACACACACACACACACATACACAGGCACGCACACACACACACAATCGCACGTACACGCATGCACACGCGCACACACTCACACACACACACACACACACACGCACACACACACACACACACATACACACACACACACACACACACACACACACACACACACACAGGCACGCACACACACATACACAGGCACGCACACACACACACAATCGCACGTACACGCATGCACACGCGCACACACTCACACACACACACACACACACACGTGCGCGCATACATGCACACACTTACACACATGCATATGCACACACACACACACGCACGCAGACGCACACACATGCACCTGCACACACACACACACGCACACACACACGTACACGCACACAGTTCACAGCAGGACAACCCTCGTCCCCACACCGCCCAGCACACACCCAACCCAACCACAACGCCTGGACAACCAACCCCCGATTTTTAGAGAAACACTCCTCCACAAAAAGGATGTCTCCACATCCTACGCTGGGGGGGGGGGGGGAGGGGGGTGTTTTGGCCCCTCTCCCTTCCCGTAGCCCAGCGGGGCTCTGCGCGGAGCGCTCCAGCTTGCCCGGCCTGGGCGTGGATGATGAATATTTAACCCTTGGCTAGTGGCGGCGGTTAATTTGTCAGCCCGTGGTTAAATGCCACCATTAGCATTCCGGCTGGTTATTGACGGCTGGGGCTCTGCCGGGGGATGACAGATGCCGGCCGCGGGACGGGGAGATGAGACAGCCGGGTCGCCATGGCGCTGTATCGACAGAATATTATTAACACCGGAGCAGCCCGGGACAGCGGGGCCCGCGGGGGGGGGCGAGGGGGGCGAGGCGGGGGCGCCGCCGACGCTCGCGACACGACACGGCGCGACACGGCGAGCGCTGAGCGCCCGTTAGCGAGCGGCGGAGACGCGGACACGACGACACGACATCACGCGTGTGCAAACGTGTTCCTAGCAACCGCCACCCGTTTGCTCGCGTTTAAAAATATTACTAGAGCGAGGTTCTGAATATTGACCATTCTAGTTTGTTATTTCAGTCCTTATTGAACAATTTTACTTTATAAGGATATTTTTAAAAATGAGAAAACATTTAAAAAAGAAATATAAATATAAATCAACACACATACATGTAGCAGTACATAAAAAAATGTATTTTGGTTTCAGTCTGATTTAGCTCCAGTTTATTTTTAGGGAAACTCCCTGTTGCCCCGCCCCGCCCCTGCCGGACTGCGGTTTGGGCTCGCGTCCCTGGTGAATGCGGTCTGTGCGTCTGCTGGCGACGGCTAGTGTGTCAGCGCAATCGCAGTCCCCGCGCGCGCGTCAGCCGAAGCCGCTGCAAAAAAAAAACACGCGTTTCTAAAAGAGCCGTTAAACGTCGCCGGATGACCACCGTATCCCAGCATGCACCCTGCTACGTGGAACGTCGCGTTCTAGGCTGCTGCGCGTGTCCGTCACGGCGTCTGCGGCCGCACTCCTCCGACGACCTCGCGCCACGTGGCCAATCGCTGCTCTCGAAATGTGTTTTTTTTTTTGGACGTTTCTGCGCTGTTGGATCAGCGTTGCGAGCAGTCTTCAGCGCTACCTGGAGCTGCTGTCGACGCGGAAATACCCCAGCGCAGCGGGAATAGCCATAAACTCAGAAAAGATAAGGGAGGGAGAGGGATTTTGTTTTTGTTAAATCTCTTCATGTAGCTGGATATGCAGAACACATTTTGTGGCTGATTAAATTATATACAGTTACCCGGGGATACTCAGCCCCGGTCCTGGAGGCCCACTGCGTCCGCCTGCCAGTTCCCCTTCCAGTCAGGCACTTAACCGCCTGATTCAACTAATCATCGATTGGAGCAATTCAGCTTCCCTTCCCCAGTCCAGGGGTGTTAGCGGTTTAGACAGGACCCAGGAACGCCAGCGAAATCCCTCCAGGACCACACTCCCGCAACCCAAAGCTTTAAACGCCCGTAAATGTTTCACATGGTTTTCTTTCTTTTTCTTTTCTTCTTTTTTTTTTTTACAAGAAGGAAAATACATTTTCTGACCAAGGAGGAGAAAGTGAAAATGATTTAAGTTTTGCATGAGCGGCCCAAAAAAAGAAGGGTCATAAAACAGGGACGTGTTGCTAGTCTTCTAGCGCCAGTCTCTGCAGGTTGTTAGAGATGTTATTATTATTGGTGAGCCTTGCTGCACAAAAAAATGTTTTTTTGTTGTTCTTAAAAAAATAAAAAATAAATAAACGTTTTTCCTGCGTTATTCGCCCCACGGTTTAGTGGTTCGTGAGGGAGGGCTAAGAGAACCTCCACAGAGATGGTAAAAATGGAAAGGGGTCTTAATCCTCCCCCCCTACCTGTTATCTGTTAGCCCAACATTGCTTCAAAAATGATCCCCCTCTCTGTGCAGGGAGGGACTGAAATGAAACAGATTTGTGTGGTGACATTGCTTGGCCTTGAAGTGGCCCCGGATCGAGGGCCTGATCAACTACAAGGGATCCATGATCCAGGAAAAGTAGGAGGAGATTGGTTGCCGATAACCCATAATCCCCCTCGCTCTCCCCGTCTCTCTCTCTCTCTCTCTCTCTCTCTCTCTCTCTGTCCTCCACACACAGGGCTCTCGTTTGCTTTTAAATTAAATTAAATGATATTTTAATGACATGAAAAGTAGTTTTGGGGATTGTGTGAGTTTGATAAGACCCACTCAACCCCCAGGGAAAGAGGGGATATACATTTAACTTCAAAAAAAAAAAAAATAAAAGAGAGAGAGAGAGGGAGAAAAGCCTAGCTACAGTGAGCCTACACTCCCAACTGAGAACACACCCCCCCCTCCCCAAACCACCCCAGCCCCCCGCCATTTAAAAAGAGCACTGGAAAATCAATATCTCTCTGCATAGGGGTCATAAGGGTAGTTGCTCTGGGAGAGGTGACAGATTTGCTCTCAAACACAGCCCCCTCCCCCCCCCCCCTTCCCCCCTGAGCTACCCCATCCCTACTCCCTCATCCCACCCAGAGGAATTCTGCACATTTTGCCACCGAGATGCGATATTACACAACCTGCATGGAAGAACGCGCTGAGGAGACAGTAGCCGATGTCCCCCCCCCCCACAAAAAAAAAACAGGGGCGGCACAGCAGTAACCTGCACCCACGCTGGACTCACGAAAACAGCTCCAGAGAGCAACAGGGACTGCACCAATTTTACTTCATCATTTTATCTGACTGTTATTAGAGTGGGCTTTTCTGCTTGATTTATTTTTATTTTTTCTTATTAGTTCGCATTGTTCACGTCTCTTACTATTTTTGTTATATTGCTTGTTTGAGTTGTTTTTCGTTATCGTTCGGTTCATTTTTGTTTTGTAATTTTTAGGTGATGTTACATTTCTCGAATTTTGTTTACTGTATACTGTGCTTTAAAACTATTTGAAAATTAATTTACAAATACATGTATAATAGTAATAATAATAATAATAATAATAATAATAATAATTATTATTATTATTATTATTATTATTATTAATTATTATTATTATTATCATCAATAATGTTAAATACTATGAATGGTAGCTTCCTGATAAAATGACCTGTCTTTGATACTACACTTCAGCATATTTTAGTTTTATTCTTAATAGCTTGCACTACGTTTTTTATGTGAATTGCACATATTGAAACGTACGTTACAAATTAATAATACTAATAATAATTATTATTATAATTAATAATAATACTAATTATTATTATTATTATTATTATTGTTGTTGTTGTTACTATTATTATTGTTATTATTATTATTATCTTGCTTCTAGAAAGACATCCAAATATTTAACATTCTGAAATTTAAAAAAACAACATTTTCTTAAATTTAGGATGCACTGAGAACATTATACAGCCGGAGAACATTATACAGAATAATAATTACATCTGGTTTCATATTTTTCTTTTGTCGTAATTGTTTTATGTACCAGTGTAATTTATAAATGACCGGAAGATTCCATTTCCTGTCTTGTGCAATTGCTTCATTTTCAGTTTCAGGAGAAATAGCTCTCAAAATGGTGCACAAATTGTCATTCGAAATACAGATGCTTAGCAGAAAACCATAACAACATACAGATTGATATTTTAATTAAATAATGGCACATTTGTAGCCATGAATATTGGCCATAAACTAAATTGCATGATTTTACATGGGAATTGAGTTATTACGTATTGATTAGATTTAAAATGATAAAATGGCCAAGCCTTGACGTTAAATAGCAGGGGTAAAAAGACCACATAATCTCGATAGATGTTTGTCTTAAGATTGTTAAATGCTATAATCGGTGATGTAAGACTTACATGCGCCGGGTTTTATATAACGTATCCAATTGCAGAGATAATAAGATGCCGAATCAATACGGTTTGAATGAAACGATAAGTTAAAAAGAGGAGGGGAGCCCGTACTGTAGCCTCTCATTGGTAATGAATACTGCAGTGAAGGTTGATGACTGTAATTATCAAATTGCTGTTTTAGAAGGCCATTGATTGATGTCATTAACTCAGTGAGTGTTTACTGATTGCAGCCCTCTTCTGTTTCCCCAGGCTGAGCGCAGGGAAGTCCTGGCACATCTGTTCTGATTAACAGGGGGAGAGGGCCATCAGCTGCTAGATCAACCTACTTAAGAGCGAGGGCCTCACACACTCACTCACACACACGCGCACATGTACTTACGCACGCACACACGCACGCACATTTACTTACGCACGCACACACGCACGCACGCAGACGCTCTTACGTACGCACTCACACACACACGCATACGACGTACACATGCACACACACAAACAAACACACATGCGCGCGCGCACACACACACACACACACACAGACACACACAGGTGCAGGAGCGCACGCAGAAACACTTGTGCGGGGCGACACCTCTCGCCAAGCGACAGGGGGCCACCAGATTCAATTATTTCAACAGCCCTTTTTTAGAAGAGGACAGGGATCGGTGGCGTAGCCCATTATGATGAACAGGGAGGGGGGGCGGGGGGGGGGCCGGGTTAAGTGCCCACTTTAAACAGCTCCCCTGGCTGCACGCCCCCCTGGCAGGCCTCTGCGGGGGTCGGGGGGGGGGGATGCCCGGTGCCGCTGCCCGTCACCGTGCCGCGCCAGGCCGTTCCACCGCGGGGCCGTACCGCCGTGGCTAACGCTATGCCCAGCCGCCGTTCCGGTGCCCCCCCCCCCCAAATCTGCTCCACACCGCGACGGCTCAACATCCAAAATAAAAACAGGCCAGCGCAGGGCAGCCTGGTCCAACTGAGCCCGAGACAAGAGAGAAAGAGAAGGGGAGAGAGAGAAGAGACAAATACAGAAAGAGAAAGGAGGATAGGAAGAGAGGGAAAAGAGAATAGGAGCGATAAATAGAACAGGAGAAAGACTGAGAGATGGACATGGATGGAGACGGAAAGCAAGAGAATATTTAGATTTACTCTTGTTTCGTACTCTTGATACTCTTGTCCCATTATGCTTAGGGGAAAAAAATAATCAAAGGCCAGAAGGGCTTCTTTTGTAATAATTACAGACAAAGACAGGGAGTTAGAAAAGGATTTAAATAGATGTACATTCTAAACTTAGGACAAACACAGAAAGAGACAGGGAAAAGAGGGAGGGAGACTTTGAAAGAGGGATAGAAAGACAGAGAAATAAAAGAGTACACGGGGGGTATGTGCCCTCCTGCTGTTGCTACAGATCTGTCCTGCTCTGTCACACCCCTGCCCCCCCCCTCGCCCCCCCCCCCCCCCCCGCCCCATATCTTTATCCCATCTCACTGCAGCCCTCATCACTGAAAATAAAATATGCCACTTTTTCTCTCTCTCAAAGGAACACTGTAATCACATCCAAGGACACGTTTTTTTTTCCTTCTTCTAAGCTGCTTCAGAGACTGATTATCACATTGAAGAAAGAAAGAAAAAAAAAACAACAAAGAAAAGATGATTAACAAAAATACTAATATGCAGCGAGAGGCAGTGACAGATATTGAATTTAAATATGAGATCGCCGAGGAGCAAAGATGCCCAATTAGAGTGCAAGACTGAATCAATAGATACGCTGACAGATAGATTACAAAGGTAAATACATGATACATGCCGCTAAATAATTAATTGGACTGGGGGAATTTAGAAAGACAGTGACACGGAGGAGGAGGAAATGGCAACACTTTATAATGCGTGTCAGCAATACGGAGAAATCGTGTTTACGCGTAGAGAAACCCGGCGCACGTTCTGCTCGGCACCCCGGCTACGCCAACTCTTAAACAGCCATAAGGCACCACGATCGAGCAATCAGTCAGCGGCCGGAAAATTTATGAAGCGAGGCATAAAATATTGTTTTTTTTTTTTGTTTTTTTTTTTGGTGGAAGAATCAGTTCTTCAGTGAAAAAGCTAAAAGTGTCAGCGACGTGCACCCTCGCCAGATTTGGAGTTATTTTATATTTCCTGAGCGTACAGTGAGGCTGCGGAGGCTTCGGCGTGTTAAAATGCAGTCCGCGTTTGACTTTTCTTTTTTTTGGTTTTTTTTGTTGAGACTCCCATCATAACCGCCCCGAATTCCCCCTCTTTTTACAGTGGCGTCTGTCGAGGCTCGTAAAGACGCGCGTACAGTAACTCACCGTCGCGGCTCCGCAATTAGCATTCCGCCGCCGCCGCTGGCATGCGGCACCGGCGCGCCGTGTGAAGAGACCCTCCAATAGAAAGAGGCGAGCGCGATGGGGCCAGAGCCGCGCTATCCTCCGCCATTGTGAAAAAAAAAAAAAGAAGGTGTCACCTCCGCCGCCGTGATTAGCATCCCAACCCCGCCTCTACGGGGGGGGGTCTGTCTGAGGGGCAGGGGAAAATCACGATCGCTCGCTCGCCCGATCGCGGGTCGCAACTCGTATAGCGACGTGTCGCGGCGCCACCGCTAATAATGTTCAGGAAGACAGAATGTATGCGCCTAACATTTCAACAAGCGCCCGTATAAGTGCACAGGTTTGCTACGGTTCTGCCACCTGTGTACTTCACATGATCCCTCCACCTGTGTACCGATATGGTTCCTCCATCTGTGTACTTCACATGGTTCCTCCACCTGTGTACCGATATGGTTCCTCCACCTGTGTACCGATATGGTTCCTCCACCTGTTTACCGATACGGTTCCTCCACCTGTGTACTAATTATGGTTCTGCCAGCTGTGTACTAATTATGGTTCTGCCTTGCGTACTGATACTGTATGGTTCTGCCACCTGTGTACCGGCAGGAGATGGTGTTCTGGAGAGGACAGTGAGTGAAAATTCTCCTGGTGGGTCTTCTCCGTGGGGCGGGAAACCCATTTTGGAGGGGGCCCTTCTGACCTGGGGCCCTTTGTGGGCCCTCTGGGGGGAAGATGTCTTTCAGCACATCTGCATTACTGTGTGTGTGTGGGGGGGCGGCGGGGGGGGGGGGTCTGTCAGTAAAAATAAGCGGAGGCTTCAGGCAGTGCTTCAGGAATAGCCAGAGACAGCGGATCTGCTCGCTGGGAAAAGGAGACCCATAAAAACCAGGGGGAGGGACGCGGGGTGCCCGTCCCTCCTGGCACCAGGGTGGGGGGGGGGCGCTGGGGGGGTCGCTGCGCCCAGGGCCACACAGAAACAAAGGCCGTGCCAGCTGCCCGATTCCACTGGGCTCGGCCGGCCGGCTCATCGGCTTTTATTGGGCAGGGTGACATCACCGCCGCGTCTGACGTCCGGCCCGTGGGGGCGGGGCTGACCCGGGGCCTGGGAGAGCCGGTTACGAGCGAGCGGGGGGGGGGGGGGGGGGCGATGGGGGGGCTCTGCAGCTGGTAAGGGAGAGGGGGGAATAGCAGGGCTCTCGTTAATGGCGTGTTCTCAGGGCCGCCGTGCGGGCGATGGCGGCTTCTACAAACACACTGAGGGGTCGGTGGTCAGCGCGGCTCTGATCCTTCCTGCAGACAACCCTGTGCTAAGCGCCACGGCAACAGGTCTAAATGAGAACAGGGGGGCTTTTGGTTGGACGACACTGATGAAACTTACAATTCCGACCAATAGGAACTGATGACCTGCTACAGCGTTCCACCAGGCAACTATAAGAACAATCAAACCAACCGCTCTGCCGCTAACGTTGCCGCCATGAACCAAGGCGGGCGTTTTCTCCAGTGGTGTTTACTTCAGCCGAGCCCCAGCTGCTCTTGGGAGGCGGACGTCGCTGCTCTTCATCTAATTTACCCCCCCCCCCAACCACCCCACCCCACACCCCACACCCCCCCACACCCCACACCCCCACACCCCATTCATTTCCCTAACAGTGGATCCCACGGCTCATTTCAATAATGGAGGCTGCCCACCAATCTGTGTCCAATTCAAGTGCCCGAGTCAACAAAGGCCCCGGCAGGAAGCGCTAATCCGCGGCCTGCGCCGCCGCCGCACAATGGCCCCGCCCACCGCTCTTTAACACATTCATGACGGGCGGACAGACACCTGCTGCCGTCGGCAACCGCCCCCCCCCCACACCCCCCATCCCCACGCCCAGTCCACGTCCTGCACCCACAGAGGGGGGGAAAAAAAAAACACATTTCCCTCATCTGCTGGCAATAAAAAACACTCCCAAGCCAACTGCTCAGAGGGCAGAAAATGGCTCTTTCCATAGTACGGGAGAAATTATTTTCTTAAAAGAGGGCTGTGTGATGTCACAGCCAGTGAAAGAAGATGGAAAGTCAATGTACCGTCCATCTGGTCATCAAAAACACATTTTATTTGCCCAAAAGAATGTACAATGTTTATCGTAAATAGGGCGGTTCGGTACGTAGATCATTAAAGTGCAGGCTTTCGCGGCCGGGCTGTACAGCCACTTCCTGCTCTGAGAAAAGGGGACTCGCTGATTGGCGGAGGATTCTGGTGGGAGGAGCCTAAGAGAACCGTGTCAGGCCGTGCCAACCTTGCTGAATCTGAAATCAAATCAAACCTGAAATCTGCTCACTTAACAGAGATAAAAATGCACCGAGCCACGATGGGTGGAGCGATGCCTGCAGCCGGCTCATCCCGAATGTGGTGGGGGGGGGGGGGGGGGCACGCCCACTGGGCGCTGACAGAGCGGGCGAAGCCCCCGCTGCGCTGGGTCGCTCGGTCTTTAGCGCGTGCGCTATCTGAGCTCAGGCCGCGGCCGCCGCCTGTACACGCGTGGCTTCCACCCGGCGGGCTGAAGCCAGAGGGGAGGATGAGAGGGTGAAATGGCAGACAGACAGACAGGCAAACAGAGCCTGAGAGGCCAGGGACAAACAGACTGGGGGGGGGGCACGGGGCTGGGGGGGGGGGTTCGGTAGCATGATGGGACAAGCCTTTTAACATCTGGGTAAGCACGGCCCGGTCCGCAGCAGCCTAATTATTAGAACACTCTTACTTAACTTAACCTGGCCACCAGACCGTGACCAGGGGGAGATGGGGGGCGGGGGGGGCGAGGGAGGAGGAGGAGGAGGAGGTGGAGAGGAGGAGGAGGAGGCGGGGCTCCCGATTTGGCGAGGACGACAGTGTTTATCTCCTCGGAGGCTCCGGCTCGTTTTAACCCTCGCCCGCCGGAGAGAAAGAAACGGGCGAGGAGCAGGCGGCGGGGACCGATCGTTATCGAACCCGCCGACTTCTCCCCCGATGCGAGTGGGGGGGGTGGCGGCGGGGGGGCGGGGGCGACAATTTGCGGAGCAGCCATTCAGCGCACTCACGCCGGGATCTCCAAACAGGAAATTACTCTAAAGCCTCGGCTGATATAAGTGCTATTAGCGGAAAATTGCCTGAGCCGCCGCCGCGATCGCCCGTGCCTGCGTAATGCAACTTATGCGCACAGTTTCTAAAAATTAAGGTTTGGACTGCAGAGGGATTTCAGTATTATGAGGATAAAGGGAAAATGGGCAGATCGGGGATAAGTGGCGGCCGACTCAAGTCCCCGCGTCGTTATGAGCCGGGAAATATCACAGAAATATCACAGAGATATCGCAGAAATATCGCAGAAATATCGCAGAAATATCGCAGAAATATCACAGAGATATCACAGAAATATCGCAGAGATATCACAGAAATATCACAGAAATATCACAGAGAAGCACGCGGGCAGATGTCCCTGGGTTTCATCATTCAGCTACCTTAAGCAAGACCTTCACCTCCCTGCTCTCACTCCTTATCTTTTTTGTCTCTTTTCTCTTTCTCTGTTCTTCATCTCTCTGTCTCTTTCCCTCTCTCTTCCAGTCTCTTTCTCTCACTCTCTCTGTTTCTTTTGCTCTGTCTCTTTCTCTCTCTCTGTCCTTCCCTTTCTCTGTCTCTCTGTCTCCCTCTCTCTTTCTCTCCCTCCCTCTTTCCCTCCCTCTCTCTCCCTCTCTCTCCCTCTCTCTCTCTCTCCCTCTCTCTGTTTCTCCTCTGTCTGGAGGCCTGCGGGCTTCGAGGCAGGGCTCCCAGTTCTGTTATTGTCTCCGTTCCGCGCAGCCGTTCCCCAGCTCCCAATATCTCCCCCGAAGAACAACACACAGGGGCGCGCGCGGTCCCCGCCGAAGACATCTGCTCTTTGAAAGAGGGACGACATGTTTAAACAGCTGTCAGGGCCCGCTGCTCTTTTGAACGTTCTGGAAACGGGAAAAAACGGAAAAAAACGGCGGGATGACCTGGCCGCTCGCGACGGGATTCCGCCCGTCGAGATGGACGGGCGCGTCGGCGCGCGGGCCGCAGAGCTAGCCAGACGGGCGGACGGACGGAGGGAGGGAGGGAGGGAGGGAGGGAGGGAGGGAGTGGGCGCTCGCAGATAATTGAGAGCCAAAAATAGATGGACGGGCGGGTGATTGGACGGACGGATATAAGCAGCTAGAAAAACAGCCAATCGGGGAGATTCTGAGAGGCCAGGGACGCGCACGGACGGCTCACGCTCGTTGCGGCGGGGTTGCTATAGCACCCGCGATTAGGAGCCCGCGCCGTATGGGATCTGCATTCCGGGGGAACGGCTAGCGACGGTCGATGAGAGATAAAGAGGGAGTCGCGACCCCTCCGTGTTCCGCTCGCTCCTCCTCACGGACGGACGACGCGGCGGGCGGCGGCGGTAAAAGCGTGATTAGTGGCACGGACGCGCGGGCGATTCAGCCGCGCCGGGAAACAGGCAGGAGGGGAAAAAAAAAACACAAACGGGATTTTAAGGCCGGATCCGTTGCCGCGTCGACAGCAAGGTCCTCGTTGTCCGGCCTGTCCGGAGAGTGGCGGCTGCTTTCAGCCCGGAGTGCGGGGGGTTAACGGGGGGGGGGGGGGGTGAGGGGGGGCTGCCAGGCACCCGGCGGCGCGTAAATCAGCGGGGATTTTATGGAGACAGGCCGAAACGGCTCAGGGGTGGGTCACGTCAGGAAGGAAGAACACGTGGCCGCGTTCTGTTGTCTTAAGGATTCTTCTGTTTTATTTCGGCTGCTCAGGAAGGAAGCCGGGGTCTGCGTTTCGACTCAGCCCCCTCCGCTGGCTGCTCATCCCCTCCTCTTCTCTACTTCTTTTATCTCTCCTTTAATCTGTCTCTCCTTCTCCCTCTCACCCTCTCCCTCCCTCTCTCTCTCGCTTCGTCAGACTGGCAGGCTGGGCTCCTCTCTCTCGGCTCTAAATGAGACAGTGTGGGGAGGTTCAGTGTCCTGTGTCGGGTTCAGCACTTCAGTCTGCCATGCTAATTAGGGGTGACGAAAACCACACACACACACACACACACACACATGCACGCAAGCACGCACACACACACACACACACACACATGCACACAAGCACGCACACACACACACACACACCATGCACGCAAGCACGCACACACACACACACACACACACATGCACGCAAGCACGCGCACACACACACACATGCACACAAGCACACACACACACACACATGCACGCAAGCACGCACACACACACACATGCACACAAGCACACACACACACACACATGCACGCAAGCACGCACACACACACACACAACACATGCACACATGCACACACACACACACACACACACATACTCATACATGCACACCCTCACATACCCACACACACAGACACACACACAAACACTCAGATCTCTCCACAATTTATCCATCTCTCCAGAGACAAAGAAATTCCACCAGACTGACTTCACAGACTTCGCTCTCTCAAGTTCCTTCTTTTTTTTTTTTTTTTTTTTTTTTAATGTGGCCTTTTCCCGCCGCTAACGATGTATTTGGGATAACGTTTTGACTGACGTGATTCCGTATGTTCGCAGTCACGAACATCGCCCCGGTTTAATTCAACTGAATCTTGGCGGCTGCATACATAATCGACTCGAATTAGCGATACCAGGGAGCAAAGCCTCTAAATGTACGGATGACGCTCACAAGCTGCCACAAAGCCCCGCTCGGCGGGCATGGGCGTTTGCGCTAATGCAGTCATATTTTGTTTCGATGGCGCATTTTTTAACAAAGAGCTTTAATGGCTGACAGAACCAAGGTAAATAAAAGGAGGCTGAGGTTCCGCTGGGAAGATCTGGAGCTCAGCACAGAGAGGTCACTGTTCCTGGGGTGACAATGCACAGCACGCTACGCGGTCCAGAGGAACCCACTTTAAGTCTCTTATATAAAAGTGCTGGGAATTCAATTGCATTAGAGCTGGTGGTGGCTGTGGCTTTAATCTAATTAGATACAGCTACCAAAGAAGAAGAAGAAGGAAAAAAAACCAGCTTCCAGCCCTCAAAATCCGTTTTTTTTTTCCAGGCAGATCCCGACCAGCGATTCCTCGTGCCATGCTGGGAACTCTGAGTCTCGCTGTTACCTGTCCTCTCAACGAGGGAGAGGAGAGGCAGGAGACACTCTCACTATCCCCCCTCTCACTCTACATCTCTCCCTTCTCTCTAATTCTCTCTTTCCTTCTCTCTCTCCCTCTCTCCCTCTATCTGCCCCCCCCTCTCTCTCTGTCTCCCCCCCACTCTTTCACACTCTCTCCCTCTCTCTCCTTCTCTCTCTCTCCCCCTCTATCCCTCTCTCTCTCTCCCTCTCTCTCTCTCCCCCTCTATCCCTCTCTCTCTCTCTCTCCCTCTCTCCCCCTCTCTCACTCTCTCTCTCTCCCTCTCCCCCCCTCCCCCCCCGTCTCCCCCTCTCTCTCTCCCTTAATCCCCCGCTGAGATGCAGGAGGGAGCCCGGCCCGAGCGTGTTTTAATCTGATGGTGTGAATGTCAGCTTACTGCAGACGAGGAGCCCGGGACAGTGTGAAGGAGCTGGGTAATTGCGGGGGTGCTCAGGCCCGATGGGCTCAGGCCGTCCTCGCTAATTCCTGTTGGTATAACCCAAACGCCCCAAATGAAGTGCCCTACTTTCCTCTGGGGTCCTCCTCGCACTCCCCCAAATCCCCTCCCAGAACCCCCCCCTCCCCCCCGCTCCCCGCCCTGCCACACCCCGCCCTGCACGCACGTACTTAAAGCTACCCAGCTATAAACAACTTTCTCAACGCTCTCCTCCGACTCGAGCCTTGATATAGAATAACTCTCTTTCTATTTTCTCTCTCCCCCTCTCCTTCTCTCATCAGCTGTCAATCTCGGCGCTGAGAGCTCCTCTGGTTGTCTTTCCGTGTGATCAGTTGCCGCCCGTCACCAAACCCTCCCCCCCCCCCCGCCCCACACCCACCCACCCGCACCCCCCCCCCCCCCCCCAACTCCTCTCTGATTTGATGTGCGACTCATCCGCCATGCACTCCTCCACAGGGAGAGGGGAGGGGGGGGGGGGGGGGGGGTTCAGATCTCCTCCTCCCACACTCACAGCACATCTCACTGGCTCCGAGAGAGCTAATGAGCTCCTGGTCTCATTCGCGGGACAGACTGACGCATTCCCTCCAATCTGTCGCGGTATCAGATGGAGGGCTTTGAAGAGCGGGCGTGCGGGGCGGGCGGGGTGTGTGTGTGTGTGTGGGGGGGGGGGGGGGCTTAGCAGCGTCCCACCCCCCTGTTGTCATCTTTTACGCCGGCTTTTCCACCTTTGATTTCAAAAGTTCGGAGCCTGGCACCCCTGAATTATTTGCAGAGAAAATCCTCAAAACCGATTTTGTTTGGTTTTTAGTTATCTTTTTTTTCGAATTTGAAGGCCTTTTGACCTGAACTCCTCAAAATGGGACAACACTGAACAACAGCTAAAATAATTTGCCGTACGTGACACTTGTCAGTTTTTTGTCGGAACCCAATGAACACGTCTTGTCCGCATGCTCATATTGATGAAGCCAGTGTCAGCTCTTGTATCAAGAGGCAATTCAAAGGAAAGAAGGAGATTAGGAAAGCCACATGTGCTTCAGCGGCATTACATTACAGGCATTTAGCAGCGGCAGAAGTAGGAGTGGTCGCAGCTAGGCGGCAAACCAGCGGGGCATGAGTTTCAATCCTAGGGGAGACACTGGCTTTGCCGCTGCGCCGTGGAAATTTACCTCAGCAAGTGAAACCGAAAAGGAAGTTAAAATGGCCGGCGTACGATACAGACGGCGAACGCGTGGATGCGAAGCTCCAGCTCGTGGCTCTTTCTCGGGCTGACTGAGCGGACCACACAATGACAGTAAAACGGAGGAGGAAGCTGAGAGCCGGGGGGGGCGCGGGGGGGGGGGGGGGGGGGGGAGGGGGGTTGGCGGCTTCATAATGAGCCAAAAGGAGCATTGGGCCAAATGAACTCCGCTGGTCAGGGAGTGATAATATTTCAGCGCTAATACTTCGGAGTGAAACTCAATGCGTCAAGAGCGGAGAATGGAGTGAATGAGAGAGAGAGAGAGAGAGAGAGAGAGATGTGTGTGAGCCCTACGGAGAGTGTGGCCGTAACAGAGGCGAGGGAGGGAGGGAGGGAAAGAAAGAGAGAGAGAGAGAGAGACGGAAAGCAATGCAGAGTTGAGCAGAAGAGAGGGGCCTGTACAGAGAATGGCGATGAGAGTACACAAAGACTTCAGAGTGAGTGAGAGAGAAAGAGAGAGAGAGATGGAGAGAAAGAGAGAGAGAGAGAGATGGAGAATGAGGGAGGAGGGGAGGATCGGGAGACCGGGAGAGCGAATCGGAGCTGGTGAGACTAAACCTGAACCCCTGGAACTGTTTTTGGATTTCACACTGGCTGCCGCTGCATTTCTAGTTAAGGGTTGACGGGGCAGATTACTGGCACTGAAGCTGCAGGGCTTCCCAAACAGCTCCTTACGCCTCTCAGCGCGATTCGCCCCGAGCAGGCACCGCTATCATTAGACATTTCCCTCCCAAAATCTCCCTTCCCCTCGCGGGGAGAACTCCTCCGATCGCGGCTTCCCGCCGTCCGCTCCGTCTGCAGCGCCAGCGCGGTGGCGTTGGGGAGACAGGCGCGGTAAACCAAGCCGGAGAACCAAAGAGCCGTGTCACCGTGTGATGTCACGGCGCGCCGCGGCTCCTCTGCGCGGCCGACACCGGCGCAGTTCCGCGCTCCGATGCGAGCGCACTTCCTGTTGAGTGTCAGGTTTTTCCGGGGAGTGTCGGGACGCGGGAGAGTTGAAAGGAAGACGCGTGCAGACACACACGCGGCGGCGGCGGCGGACAGTGGATCTGTTTTTCCCCCTCGGGCTGTTTTCCTGTTTACTTGCTGGTGTGTTTGTGCGGTGAGCAGCGCTAGCAGGAGATGTGAGAGCCGAGATGCGCGCACTCACACTTCCTGTGTGCCTGTTCGGAAGGAAAAAAACGCTCGGCGCTAGGAAACGCAGGTGAGGAGGACCGGCAGGGAGGGGTGTGCGGTGGGCGGTGGTAAACGAGGTTTGGGGGGAGGGTGTGGTCGTGCGTGGGGGGCTGGGGGGGTACTCACAGCGTTCGATGCGGTCCTCCGGGCTGGACGACGGCTCGCGGTCGGACAGCAGGCCGGACACGGCGAAGATCTTCTTGCCGGCGTCCTCCACCACGACCTTGAGCGCCCCGGGCGAGCTGGACGGGATCTGGGTGCCCGTGTAGTCGTACTCCTTGCCCTCGGCGTCCGAGTAGCGCAGGTGGGGCGAGGCCTCCGCCTCCAGGCAGCCCTTCAGCCGCTTGGCGGGGGTGAAGGCCGACTGGTAGCCGCCGCTGCCGCCGTCGCGCTCGTCCGGCGGGGAGGCGAAGGGCCGGAAGGCGCCCACGCCACTGTGGTTCAGCATGCTGATGGGCGAGCAGTCCAGGCTGGGCGGGGCGAACTGGTGGTGCAGGTGGAGGAGGGACGGCGGGAAGTCCCGGCTGGGGAAGCCACCGGGGACGGCCCCCTGCCGGTGGTACATGGAGGCGAAGGTGTAGGAGCCGTTGGTGAAGGGCAGGTGCACGTCCTTCTCCACGGAGGCGGGGACGCCGAAGGGGCGGGGCGGCTGGCAGGGGATGGAGGCGTCGCGGCTGGCCTCCGCCGTGGACGCCAGCACCATCAGCGCCGGGGACGCCAGCGGGTTGGGCAGGTAGGAGGAGCTCTCCATCTTGAAGGCGGCCCGGTGCAAGTCCATCTGGGCTCCGGGGCGGGTTTCCTCTGGGGCCGGGCGAGGGGGAGGGGGGCGGAGAGAAGGCGGGGCCTGGGGGGTAGGGGCCGAGAGAGACGTGGGCGGGGCCGGCGGAGGAGGCAGGGGGGGGCGCGGCTTCTCTGGTCGAAGGCCGAGGGTTTCAGGGACGGGGGGGGTCTGGCGAAACCGAAGGCGAAGAGGGGGCGGGGTGGGGTCCACGTCACTGCCGGGTCATTCTCAGAAGGTCAAGTCCTGCGGGGAGAGGAGAGAGAGAGAGAGAGAGGGAGAGAGAGGGAGAGAGAGAGAGAGAGAGAGAGGGAGAGAGAGAGAGAGAGAGAGGGAGAGAGAGAGAGAGAGAGAGAGAGAGGGAGGGAGAGAGAGAGAGAGAGAGGGAGAGAGAGGGAGAGAGAGAGAGAGAAAAGTGAAACTCAAAAAAAAAACAAACAAAAAAAACCTCCCCTCAAAGTACTTCAAACGCAATCCTGTTTCTGAAGTCCAAACTTTCCTCAGACTCTGTCGTTTGGACGGGGCGCGCAGGCTGCTCACGTCCCCCGTCTCCCGCCGCTGGACCGGAACCCCATCTGCCGCAGATAAGGGCGGATCGCTGGCGGATCAGATAAGCGCTCGGGCGCGCTCGCGCGCTCGCCCGCCGCGCCCTAATAGGATTCCTCGCCGGATCTGATGGCCGCGCCGTATCTAACCGCCATCTGCACAGGAAATTTGACTGAATGAATAAATCAGCTCCAATTCACCTTCGACCCCCCCGGCACGGCACGGCAGGAGCGAAACAGACCGGGATCCTCCCCGGGGGGGGGATAAGACAGGCGGGTGGGATTGGTGGATGCGCGAGGGGATTTTTAGTTTTTTTTTTAATCTCTAAGGGCGTTTTGAAGACGCCCGCGCATCGCGACGCGTAGGGCCGCCGCCGCCGCCGTGGACTGGAAACCCCAGCATTCCTTTAATCAGAATCCGTATCGCCGGCGAGCTAAACTGACAACTGAAAATGACAAGAGCTCTCCCAGAAACAAACGTCACCGCAGATGTGTTTCTAATGAAAGAGTGCACGGGGACACACAAAATATTAAACCCGGGGGGGGGGATAAAAAACACCAGAGAGAGCTCAAAAAGACACCTGACTTCCTTTGACTGGCGTTCGTGTGAACGCGCTTTACCATTCATCATGCCGAAATAACACACAAAGGAAGGACGTGACAAATTCCCGAAGCCGAGCCCAACATCGGCCCCGCATCAAAGAAACTGCGAAGGAATGTTCTAGAAATGTTTTTTTTCTTTCTTTCTATCTTTCTATTCCCCCCCCCCCTTCCCAGAGATCAGCTGTCCAGAACACTCATTTAAATCAATTTAAAATCTGATCTCCACACTTACACACCACACAGCTTCCCCCATAAATCAAAAAAAAGGCCCCTTTTTTTACAATATCGCGTACATGGCAGGGGAACGCGTTGCCTTTCCTGTCTCTCCGCAGAACGCGGGCGTCATACAACACCGCCGGCGGGCCGACGGGGGGCCCGCCGAACGCATCGTTATACCGCCTCCCTCCTCCAATTTAGTCCTGAAAATAGCGCGTAAAAAAACACCCCAATAATAAAGACCCTCTCCCGCTCTCTCTCTCCCTCTCTCTCTCTGTCTCTCGCTCTCCTCCTTCACTGGCAGAGCCCTTTTTCGCTCGGTATCAAGCCTCAAATAACCTCTAAAAGAAAAAACCGCGTCGGGCAGGTGGCGATAGCGAGGTAATACAGTGATAAGTGCCCAGATATTTCAATTTTATCATCATTACCATCAGCGCGGCGAGGAGAGCGTGAAGCTGACAATCCAATAAGAGGACGCGGGGTGTCCCCCCCGCGCCGGCGGAGAGGGGCGTACGCGGGGCGCCCGGGCGCCGTACGGACGCGCTAATCATTTCTCCTCCTCCGCGCGGGCCGACGGACGTCTTCCCCCCTAATACCCCCCCCCCCCCCCCCCCCGCCGGCGTGTGGGATCGGCGGGAACAAATCTACTTCCGAGGGGGGAGAGATGCGAGGTGCCGAGGGACAGCCGAGGGACCGCGCTGGGCGACGGGCGGAATATTCGGCTACCGGCCTCCCTCCCTCCCTCTCTGTCTCTCTCTCACACACACACACACACACACCTGCTTACACACACACAAAGTGAGCACAGTATGCAACATACACATCATGGACTTACATATAAATAAACTCTAAATGAAGAAACAAAATGATTACACGTTATTAGTAGTGTGTAATTCATTATAACTAGTTTCATAAAAATAGGTACTGTTGTTATGTAAGTAATAATACCAAAGGTGTGATAGTATTAGCAGTAGCAATAGCAGCAGCCAAGGTAATAGTATTCTAATTAACTCCAATACTCCACACATACTGTGGGTCCCAGTTGATATATTCTTACTGAACACCCCCACTTGTATTTTTCTTATGTTATAGTTCTAAACCACTTACTGAATTTCCTGTAAATATTGATATCACTGATTTCCACTACACGGCAATGGGAATGTTATATATTGTACATTTAATCTGTATGTTTTGAGGACATTATTGTAAAAAAATAAATGTTATGGCCAAAGAATACATGTTTTCTGCACCTTAAAATATACTAAGGAATCTAATGTTTTTTGTTTTTTTTAAACATTAGGCTACTAGTTACAAGATGTCATCTAGTAATTACACCAAATAGACCGTTTCAGAAATATATGAATCTTGAAATAAATATTTACTCTTAAACCCGTTTTCGTGTCTTACATTTTTTTAAATTGACGACAAACATTTTTAATCTGCCAAGCGGCAGACTCGAGTTCAGCCGAATTTCCTCCATGAAGAAAAACACTCGAGAAAAGTTAAACGGCGGAAAACGAGCGAAGACGAAGACCCGGCTGTCAAAGATAGCTCACTCCTGCTTCTTTCTGCGAAAGGGGGAGAAAAAAAGAACTAAATGGATCCAGACTGACAGAATTGGACAGTCAAAGCTAACAGCAGGATGGCTCCTAATAGCAAACAGAAGGGAAAGTTTGTGCTGGGGAGGGTCTCTCTCTCTCGTCTCTCTCCCTCCCAGTGTAGCAATACCTTTCTCTGCCCCGTCAGTAAATTTACTTATTGTTGACAGCCACTAAGGTGGGTTAAGTACCACTCAAGCATTTTATTAGAGAGTAGGCCAGACGGTGTCATTCGATCCCCTACAAAACACACAACGTGCAGGGGGCCAGCGGAGGACGAGCCAGGGACTGCACACTGGGGGCGGAAGCCTTTATCCCAAACACAAGCAGAAAGCCGAGAGACGTGACAACGATGACAGAAACTGCCAAAAAAAAAAAAAAAAAGATCAGGGACATATTGCTCGATATTGCTCCAGATTACAGACCAATTTCAGTAAATACAATTTTAGTAGCTGATTAGGACAGCTCTCCCTTAAAATGTGCTAAAATGCCAACCGTTTCAAACACCTAAAAAGCACTTGAAGCTGACATTTTTTTTTTTCTTTACAGCCTCGGCTTCCAATCAATGCCGGCTTGTCTATTATTGATAACGATGCGCGGGCAGGGAAAAGACGCTCGGCGGGGTCACTGGCCACTCCAAACCTGCTCCTTTTTTTCACGGGAACAAGAGAAAAAATAATAAAATAACCGCCCGGAAGGCCTCCCGCGCTTACGCTCAGCCAACGGCGGGAACGCAGAGCGTCGCCGAACGCTTAGCGGAACGGTACGAAGCGGCGCAAATTCACACCGCGAAAGGCTCTTTCGGGGGGGGGGCGGGGGGGGCGCTTGCTCAGCCGACTCACGCCAAGGTGGGCGGCTAGCTCTGTGTTCCAGACGGCTGGTGCGAGGCGGAGGCCGACCGGAGGGGCCGGTCAATACTATCGAAAAAATACTGTAATTCGCCGCCGGCTGGGGGGGGGGGGGCAGGACCGAACCGGCAAAGTTCAGACATCTTTCTGAATTAGCATCAGGAGTGAAACACCGCCATTGAAGGTGCCGCTCTACATAAGACTCCAGGCCAGGCCACAGTCGCAGTCGCTCTGGAGCAGAGGGACACACACTGATTTTGCATCGGAACACCCGGCAGAGAGTAGGGATACCTGGGAATTGTAGTGATTTAGTATCGGAGCACCCGACAGAGAGTAGGGATACCTGGGAATTGTAGTGATTTAGTATCGGAGCACCCGGCAGAGAGTAAGGGATACCTGGGAATTGCGACAGCACAAAATTATGGTACGAGCTGTACGAGCACAAACTGTCCCGTGGAAATGATACAGTAATTACACACAACGCAAGTTCCCTTGACCATGAGTGAAAGCTCTTAGTTTGAGTCTGATTTTTATATTTGGACTTTAGCATTTAAAAAGCCACAGATACAAGCTGGTCAGTCTTACGTTCGACATTCATTTCTCCTTATCTGTCCAGCATGTTACACGTGTCAAAAAAAACCCCGCATTACACTCAGCTTTAGAATCCCAAACGAGCCAAAAAAAAAAAAAAAAAAGGTGCTTTTCCTGCAAGCTGGCGGACGTTTGCACGTGAAATAAACCGTTCAAAAGTTGCTGGGCGCCGGGGCAAATTGATTCATTACAGAGGAAATCATTGTCAAAGTTTGCTAACCTGCCCGGGCTAGGCAGTTCAGGGGCTGATGCTCTGTTTGCCTCATCCAAATCACCTGAGCCAAACTAATTCCCGGCTAAGCCCAGATTATTTGTAAGGTGTCTGGCTCCCCGAGCTCAAAGCGAGCCCTGGACTACAAAGAGCCCCGCTCTCGCCCCCCTCCCCTCGCGCCCCAATGCAGATCATTTCTCCGGGAGAAGAAGGCAGGGAGGGAACGGTGAGATTTCCCCCCTCTCTTTTCTTCACCCCCACAGCCTTCCAGCCCGCATTCCCAGCAGACCAAAAGCCGTTTCCCTAGTTTACACAGCACAGAAGGCACTGCTGGCCAACCACTGGATCTTAATAATAGATAACACACACAATGAAAGAGGCAGTCAGTACCCCCCCCCCCCACACCCCACACCCCACCCGCCCCCCGCCCCCCACGCCGAAGCCGCTGACGACAACTTGTTGGCCGGCTGGGCTTATAAAAAAAACGGGCTCAGATGGATTCGGCCGCCGCTGACCGCACTATTCATTACGCTAACTCGGCCGACGCGGAGGCAACCCGCTCCCCGAGCTCGGGGAGAAGGGGGAGAGGAAGAAGAAAAATAAAAAGTTTTGAAGAAAAAACCGCGCCGCCTCTCCTCCTCTTTCTGTTTGCTTATGGAAATGAAGGACCGGCCAGTAGTTTGACTTATTTGAAGCTCCATCGCTTTTATTCTCCACCCCCCCCCCCCTTCTCCATCCCTCCCCCTACCCCCACCCCCTTTCCTTATTTTGGTGGAATGCAAGACACTCAAAGCAAACATCACAGTTCAAAACTCGTGCAGCAGAGATAGAGATACATGTCGATACACTGACAGGATAAACAAATCCTCTGGAGTTTGGTGTCCCTCAAACTACGCCTGACTGAGTGGCAAACATCCCCATTAATGCATTTTGCATTCCAGGGGTGAGCATATTCCCTCTGCTGAGTTATGACAGTGGAAAGATAACAAGCAAAATTAGAACAGGTGAACAGATATCCTTCTCAAATTGACTTGTCACCAGTGCGTTGCCAAAGCCTTTTGGGAAGGCTCTGAAAATGAACTTCTTTTCCACCGCTGTGAATCTACATCTAAATAGCTGATAAAAAGGTGAACATATGCTAAAAAATTTCAATTAAAAACTTTAACTATCAGCTTTCTGTTCTGTGCATTTATAGAAACAGTTCCTAAGCAAACCGTCCAGATAATATTCAGTCTAATACGTAAAAAAATGTATTTTAAATAGCTAAAATGTTCAAAAGCATGGAAAATTGTGAACTGTAAACATAAAATCTAGTATTACACAGCTCAAACAGCGTTTCTATAAATATATCTCTTTTTTATTTTTACATACCAATATTGAGTATTCTCCTTGTATGTGCAGGAATACCCCCAAAGCTAGCTGATATAATTTTGCCTGTGCATAAAAACATTAATCTTTCCTAAATAAATATATATTTCACCTGGTCACTTTCGTAAAATCATATCCATTATCACAATTCAAACTCCAAATTTGTGCATGTGCGCGAGGGGCCAAACACTGCAGTCAGAAAAATGTCCATCCTAAAGAAAAGAGGCAGCATCAGGCGGAACACACACATGCTAATTCCGCACATTAGAGACCTGTATGAGGGACGCGTCGCGAGCCGTGCTATACGCTCTCTTAAAGAATGATACCTCACGCTCTGATCAATTCCGCTCAGATCTGGAATGCTAAACATTTTAGGAAGCGGTAATCTTGCAGATATAGAAAGCAGTGCTGAATAAATTGTCGCTACAAGGGTATTTATCTCCGGAACATTAAATGCAGATACTCTTCTCTATGCTGGTCTTTTTTTTTTTTTTTTTAATCAACAGGGGGTACACATTTTTCTACAGATAAATGCAGGCATACAGATGTAGTTTTGGACAGACAATCTGATCTTCATATATATAATACATACGCATTCACAAATCAGGGGTACATTTTCAGAAAAAAACAATAACCCGCCCATTCCAATCAATATAGTTTTTTGTGCATATAACAGACATGCAATTTATCTTCCACTGCACAATGTTTAAATTAAAATACTTTCTAAAAAAAAAAAAAAAACACTTTTCTCAAAAACAAATTACCACAATTAATGTAAGCCCTGATTGTACTCATTGCGTAGCTACGTCTGCGCGACAGTTTTTCCCAACGAATACCGTGATGGCGAGGTTCTCAAACGCTTATTATAGCTACTGCACACAAATATGAAATAGGCGATGAGGATGTCATTTGGCGACTACACCGGTAATCTTCCGCGCTCCGTGCTCAAGTCCCACTCACACCTGTCAATACTATATACCCTTGAATAAATTTAAAACACATGCGGATAGGCAATACGAAGCTGTCAACTTGCATTGATCAAATAAAAACATGTTTTAAAATCAACCCCTCGTGCACTTGATATTTATTTTTAATCGTTTCTTTTAATTACTCTTCCCTCCCTCCATCTGCATGAAAAATGTGCTTTAAGTGAAGTGTTTATTAGCACATCACAATATGCGAACGGGGTGAGAAAATGCTGCTTTTTAAGTAGGTTTGGGATAGAGTCCATGTTGATGGGGTTCTATATATCAAGGACCATCAGGCGAGTGCAATTATGAAAATCTATGCTTAATTTATTCTCCATGTCCACTGGATTTATGCACCGGAACCCTAAACAAGACGACGCGTCTCAAGCAAAGTAGCCGTTTTATAGCCGCAAATGAATTCAAGGTTAAGGCGGCACAAGACTACAATTTCCATTTTCTCTCCTTTTTTTTCCTTTTCCGCCCCATTCTCCAACTCCTCATTCGACGACAGCGGAGAGGAAAAAAAGTAGCTAGTCTCCCCCTAATTGTTCTCCGGAAAGAAACGGGTGTTTCATTCCGCCGGCTAGCTCTCCGACTTTTAATTCCACACAGCGCACAAATCCAGATTAAAATAACTCTAACTATTGATCTGGGCACTGGAATCGACATTAATTTTAGTTCACTTCTCACTTTGCAAGGGAATCAATGGAAAGCAATAACAGCTGACATCGTTGCTGAAAGGGAGAGAGAAGGAAGACCGGGGATGGAAATCCAAACCCCGACAAATAAATCATTTCGTACTTTTCCTTCACCCTCGACTGTCTCTTTCACCGTCTCTCCCCGGCTGCCGCTGGCGAATCTGACACCGAGCGCCGAGTATCTCCCCTGCCCAGCATTTATCAGCGGGGCTATCCGTCAGAAACGGGGGGGGGGGGGGGGGGGAATAAAGTCCAGAACATATGCGATCGAGTCCTGGAGTTTGTGTGTGAACAGACTGTGGCCACAACATTCTGGGCGTAAACTATGATTGGACGGTCACTTCAAAACCACAATTTCTATGTTAATAAAATATTCGAAAGGAGAGATAGGCTACTGTCGATGTCGGTTTGATTTTTTTAAAAACCCAGAGAATAAAATCTCACAGGCAGAGAAGTTTTCACTCCGGAAATTCGCGAGAACGTGTAGGCTATTTTCACTCAAGCTCCTATATTGATGATATGCAAAATAATACAGGCCTAATAAAAAATAACTACAGAGACTTTATTGAATAATATCACTGTTTCCCTGATCAAGTCTCAACATTTATCAATTCATTACATTAGCCTGTTCATCTCAATAATGATTCTCAATTAACAAGTTTAATAGAAATTCACCGGTCACCACAGCCTCGGCAGACGACAATTCAATTGTTCTATTTGCCAGAGATTAAATGCGGAAAACCACTCAAGGGGAATAAAGAATGCTTTGAGAACAATACAGAATTTGTAAATCACCACACGTAAAAATGTTTTTCTTTTATAATTCATGCAACTATAGCTGTCCGAGACTTGCTGTTTTTTTTTTTTGGTATCTTAATCGCAATATAAAAACATGCATTATTTAATGCCTAATCTGAACGAGACAGTAAAAATGAACACAGTTAAACGCTTGTAAAATCCATTGCCATTTTTGAGAAAGCCGTGCTGAAAGCCGCTGTTTATTACATATACAATTACAAAATACCCTGAAATGAACAATACAGATTTAACAGCATCTCTACGCACTTAGAAAACACAGGGCGGGCAAAGCAACCTGCAATAGCCCAAATGATCCCTCCAGCAGTAATTAAACAATTGCTCTCTATGCGGAAAGTATATCTGTAAATGTTCTGTCAAACCAGAATAAAACAGTTGTTATTTTCTAAAAGATAGAATAAAATAATTTTTTAAAAGCCAAACAGAGAATGGCCCAACAATAAGAAGATAAACCAGGCGCAATGGATGCTCCTTTTAAACTGGAGCCTATGTTCATTTCATTACTACACCCCATACAGTGTATTTAATAATAATACACGAGAAAAAAAACTATTTATTTTCCGAGTCAAGCTGTTTTAATTTAGAACCTATTACACGCGACCAGTAGCATAATTATTTCCCAGACCGCAATGATATAACAGGCAGCAACAGGTCTGCGTGCAATAAAACGTTGCAATGAAATATGTAAAAGGTTACTTATTTCATATATTGCCATGGCTAAGGCTAAATCCACGCACAATTCAAAACATGAATTACAGTTTCAAAGAAGTCACCGAGTCACCATAAAATCGAAAACGGATAGTGATTTCCAAATAAAGGGAAAGGTCCATAATTACACAAAATTCCAAGGCCAAATGTCCATTTTACTGAGTGAAATAAATAACATATTATTTAAGAAAATCTAACGTGTATAGACCAGAATATTTGTTACAAATACTGCATTTCTCAGAGAAACATTTATTATCCCTCTAATTGAAGAAGAAAACCGTCTAATGCATTGTGATTGTTATGTGAGCAAAGAGGCACTTGTTCAGTGTACCAAATCTAACTTTTAGGTATTTAGGCACAATTGTAAATTATGCTGGACATGTCACGCTTTCTGCCAGCTCGCTTTCAGCTTTTCAGGACAGAGGGAACGGTCCAAATTCTATTCAGTCAGCTCAGACAGGACAGAAATTGTACCGCTTCCTTGTAAACAGGTGTTTCCTTTTGCGTGCTGAAGAGCCAGGCAAGTTACAGATTTGAGACATCATTGTTGTGAGGAAATCAAAACTGAACACTGGCACCTGTTAGTCACATCCCACAAATACGCAGACGTTTTGCAACAGCGAAATGGGCAGTAGGTTAAGTCAACTTTCGAATGCATGCACAATCAAACGCACCTAACCACGCGCACACAAATCAGTCTACATCTGTATGGTTTTATTTTATATAAAATGCTAAATACTCTAGATATCCGTCACTATTAGTATTACTGCAAATCTGTTGAACATCAATGTCAATATGAACAACCGTACTTTACAAATATAAAATGTGCTGGAAAAAAGTTATTCCCTAAACGACACATTATAATAAGAAATCAAGTGAGTGTTTATGAACACAAAATAACACGGTACCTTTTAAACAAGATCTAAACTTCGGAATAAAAAGATGCTCGTTTTTAACCGTTCAACCAATACTATATGAGAAAGATAACAGTTTCCTGTGTAACATAGTAAATGCATGACTTCATTCATGCGGAAATAACACCTATCTATATCTACATATCTAGATAGATAGATAGATAGATAGATAGATAGATAGATAGATAGAATGAAGCCACAGTCGTTATTTACTTACGGTTACACTAAAATTTATATGTGTACCCAATTAATGGGTACAAATCAGCAGGAACAGTCACGAACCAATTATTTTATTATGACAACACGGTTGTTGCCAAGCTTTGTAAATGTTTATGAATATGCAGCGAGCGTTGTTTTATACAAGTCTAAAAAGCTCAGTTCTGCTGGACAGTCCAGCAAGTTTCACAAAACTTAGGAGAAACGACTATTCACTTTAAAATCTCTGCCAAAAAGTTCACGAGCAATATATCCATGGCAACCGAAAAACCCAACACACAAGCAAAAAAAATGTATAAAACTGGTTAAAGCGATTCCGAAACTATTTTAAAGTCTTACGATTGGAACTGAATGCACGCGGACACTGAATATGTCACACGTATTGAAGATTAATAACAAAAAATAATCTTAAAAGTTAAATAAAGCAACAATGATCAATAATAATTCATAACAATTAGCAACAATAACGTCTCCGTGCAAAGCAAAAGATGGCCCAGCTCTACGGGGAGAAAAACTACCAGAAAACAATCAATCACATGCGTTCATATTTTAAAGTCAGCCAAACAACACAAGGAGATTTTTCCACCTAAGTCACCATGGAAGTTAGCAGACAACACGATCCCAGCGACTGAAGATCAGATAAAAAAGCAACCCGTCTTGAGGCTTTTGGAGTACTTACGGTGTTTAAAGCAATCCCTTTGGAGGTCCGAGATGGCTTTTTTATCCCCACAACAGACACTTTTCTACAGCAGGCTTGTTGAGGTGCCGGAGATAGCGAAGTCGCATGGAAAGGAAAGTAGTTGCACCGCGCAGGAATGATCGGAGCAGGTTGCCTTGTAATAGGTTATCCGCGCGTGTGTGTAGAGAATGGTGTCAGTTGCATGTACAAATGAGAAGGAATTTGGATAGACTGGCAAAAAAAGGAGAAAAGGAAAGATATCGGGTCTGAGGTCGGAGAGCCGTTTGCAAATAGCCTACTGTATAAGGTGCAGTGCTGCCGCTCAGCGCCTGACTCGCTCATTGACTGACATTCTCTCTCGCTCTCTCTCTCTTTCTCGCCACCCTCTTTCTCCTCTCCGGGGGGGCAGGGAGGGGGGGGGGGGGGTCTCAGTGCCGCTTTGTGAACACTAAATGAATTATCTTCTAGCTTCACCGCTGAAGAGACCATGGGAAATGAAGTCTACTGCAAAACAAAATACAAAAGCATATTTTAACTGCCCTCTTGCAACAGCGCGATAATGTTTCGTTTTTTTTCGGCCAATGGCCACAGTAGCCGATTTATCTGGCACGCGAAAAACAGGCGGATAGCATTCTAACAAATGTGTAGATGCGCCGAGGGGTAGGGTGTCTGTGTAACACTACAGACATTATGGTCACACGGGGAGTAGAAGTTAATTAATGAAATGAATGATAAATGGTAACGCGACGACTTTCTGATAGGCTACGGTATAAGTACGGCAAACAGCTAATGGATTGGTTTGCGCACATTTTTAAGTCACGCGGAGTTCAAGACAATTACTGCTAGCAAGAAATCAGTAAAATAATTCACTTTTTATAACACTTTTAGGTAGGCATATGCCGCAACAATTCACGTGCTTGCTGGTTTTGATGTCGGAACTCCACATTTATAGAGTAGTCTACTGTAACTGGCCTCTAAAACTGACTATAATGTAATAGTCAGATAGCATGTCGAGGAGTAAAACAACGTAATAACAAAGCACGCATTGACCGTTAATTGAAATGTCTTTTAAATACCTCCATGGGAAGCAATGTGTAGACGTTTGCCTTGAAATTCTTTAAAAGTTGTGGACTGCCGTCAGTGCGTAAGCAATCGCTCTCACGTGTTGGGACGTCTCAGCCGAATCAGCGACTACACCCACCTGCTGGGTGAATGGCGAATTACACCTTGCCGACACTGAATTGAGCCGGTGTTGCTGCGTGACGGTAAGAAGTAGGCTTGCTACATTTCAACTTTTAGAGTTGAATGTTATTCAGTTTCAGAATTTAACTGTTTGTTTTTGTGTAATTTTCCAAAGTGACAACACACACACACACAACATGCATAAAAATCCGAGGTCTGGAGATGTTGCCTATTCTGTTTACGCGCCAGTGTTTCTTAATTCTGATAGTGCTTCGGTTGAATTCAAGAATTCACACGGTACATATATCCCCACGCGGGTGCAAAAGCACTGTTTGGAAAAGCATCTGCTCGTGTGGATAGAGTACATTGGACATGAGCACATTTTAACAACGGAGCAGGGAAGGGTGTTTGAAGGCGAGTTAAATTAATGACGTGCCTGCAGCCTCCTTCACGCCACCTTCATTTAGAGATGATGACCGTGTTGGAGAGTGCTCAGACGCAGCTGAAAAGACTTCATTTTTCAGCCGCAATCACTGCCTCCGCCCCTCCGTGTTTTGTAATTGCCAATTATACTTGTGAGAATTACTATACAACAGGATTCCCACTTCCTGTGTTTTTAATTTGCCGAGAAACATCTTTAGGCTGTTATGGAATACAAAACAACCTCAACGATTCTTTGTCCTTTGAGATGTTCTCCATATATTCTTGTAAGTCAAGTTGAAAAATAGTTCAAGGATCACTGTAAGATTAAATAATGTTACACATTTGAAATAATAATAATAATAATAATAATAATAATAATAATTTCAAATATTCGAATCTTACAGTAACATTATACATGAAATCATTTGGAATTATTTTGTGGTTGTTTTTGCTTTATGGTTAGGTATTTAGCACTAAGGATACTTGATATGTACCTGCTAGATTAACAATTCCTCTAAGAAACACTTTAATCCTATTATAGATCACTGAAATAACATTAAATTAAGCTTTATCCTACACTAGACTGTACGTCTGGACCTGAACTCATCGGTGCAATCCTCCCAATTCAACCTCAGAGTTGTTGACAATGCCCATGAGAAGCACCATAGATGTTCTCTTTTTGAGCTGACCTGTACATAGTCCAGTTCTAGACCTGTCCACCCCTCCCTTTATTGAGTCTAGACAGAAATCAATAGTTATTTTCTGGTTACACAAAGCCCTGGACCGATGGGTTGAAGGTGAGGGTTCAACCCTGTGGCTGATTGTGACCGTGCATGCAAGACAGCAGCTATATCGCACTAATGCTTCAACTTTGGGAGCAACTGTCATTGACCATATGCACTGGCACAGGGACAGGCTAGGTTTGTCCAGCCTTGTAGCAGGCATTGCATCCCTGAGAAAAAGAAAAAAAAAACCCATGACACATTCAGATGGGGACACTGCACTCTTGGGGGAAAAAAAGAATTGCTTTATATTCCATTTAAATGCAGTGTGTTTCCGCAGTTAGGGTTATTGACAAACCCAACTACTACCAGAGGGGCTGATTGAGTAGTTGCATAACAGTGCAATGCATTACCAGCCGGAACGGGCTTGTCCCCGTTTCAAGAGCAAATATTTTAGGGAATGCTTTGCCTGGGTGTAAACAGCTCTGCGGCTTCCTTGATGACACCCCAGCTCGTAGACCTGTGCCATAACCGGGGTTAATGACAAAACATATTGCATCCTTCGAAGGTAACTGATTGGGAGCTATGTACAAAGATTGTACTCAGACTATTTCACGGATAGCGTCATAAATACGTTTACATAGTCCCCAGTATATGCACTGTAAACAGCTGCTCGCTAGAAGTCACAGTAAATTCCTGTTGCCAGGAAGCAACTGTTTCTTTTTGTATTTTGAATACAAGTGCTACTCCATTCAATCACTACCTACTTCAAGCAATATACTGTAACCCTTACAGTTCCAAATAAATTGTGTATATGTTTTGACATTATATCACTGCCTTTCTTAATAGCAACTGTATTTGACTGACACAGTTTATCACTTTGATGTGTCTGACCAATATATAATATACTTCTACAGTAGAATCAAAATTTCTTATAGAGAATTGTCTGCAGACAACACCAGGTAAATGTACATTAAATGTACAGGACGAAGACATGAAGGTACACAGCATTGGTGAGGCTGCACAGCCAGCCAGCTCTGTTCCACCCTGCAGATGATAAACAATAAAACTGTCCCTGAGCCACAGCCTCACAAACACAAAAGAATGTAAATGCCTGGCACAAAGGCTTGAGAATCCAGTGACAAGTGTATCGCTGCAAATAAAATTTAAAAAATCATCATACTGAGTTTTAGAGCCTTTAGAGCCATTTTTCCCACAATGTAACGTTATGTACAAGTGCTTTGCTGTGGCAAACTACAGTAGCGTACAACACCACCTTTAGCTATTTCTTACTGTGTGCATGATGTGTGTATGGTGGGGTGGGGGTTGGCTCAGGAATCACCGTGCCAGTGAATGAGGTGCACTGCAAGGTCAAGCGGGGGTCACTGTGGGCTGAGCTTCGTGGTCTCTGCCCAAGTTTCCCCAATAACTTCAAAGAAGCCTGTTCATTTGTCCCCTTCATCATGTGGAAGGACCAGGGAGATTACAGAGATCCAACCCCTGCCTCCTCTTCTCTTGGCTCGGCTTGTAAAACAGGCTCGCAAATTGAAATGTTTACCTACCTACCACCACTTTCATCATAGGAATTTATTATAATACATTTGCTTAGCAGATGCATGCTCTCATGCAGGGTGACCTACACGGCTAACAGTGCTGTGGCCATCGTGCAAGGCGATGTCCCACGCAGCCGAGAATCGCATTCATCCAACACGACTTGATTCCTACAAGCGCTCGATTCTCATAAACACTGCGTCTTTGGCAGGTTCCATATTGTTTTGTCCCCAGGATTTTTGATCATTATATTGATCGATTATTTTATCAGCGACTCTCATAAGCGGTGCGCATTGTAGCAGGAAATAAGTGCGTTCGAGCAAGAAGGGGGGAATTCACAAGCCATTAACAGATCATTCATGTGATAATAAAGTCATTATGATGTAGATATATTGCGCCAGCGCACTGTTTTAAAGGGATGCCTTCCCTTCGTGTGGTCCATCAAATGCATGGATTTTTAATGTAGTCTAACGCTCAGCGGCTGAGTAATTGAGATGGGGAAGGGGTACCGTTGTGGCATTCCGGGTGCAGGCCTTATTTTGACTTTCTGGGGACTCTCTTACATTGACACAGAGGGGGGCACGCTCCTGTGTTACAGGAGATGTGCAAAGCGGACGCCATTTTTCACACGGCAGAAAAACAGCGTTAAGCGCAAAGGCGTTGCTCACTTGGTTCCGAGCGACGAGACCAATCCCTGCGCAAGACGGCCACGACGCAGAAATCAAAAACCGATGGATTTTTTTTCTTTCTTTCTTCCTCAAATCGCCGTGTCCGTCCGAGCTCGCTGCCATCTGTGACTTACACACCACCGCTCTGGGGGGAAGGCGGGAGAGAATCGGCGGGCATGTTGACAGACATTAGCATGGCCGCGTATGCATTAGCACCTCCTTGTGTTGCTAATGACCGCCCCGTTTGTGTGTCAATGGGACGGAGGAGGAAAAGGTCTATTGCCGCTGCAGGTCCCTCTGCATTTGAAATCAAATTGCAGGACCCGATCTTTAAACACATTTGGAAATTGTAATGATGTGTATTGTCAGAGAACGGCTTTGATGGGGGAGGATTGGGGGAGGGGGGGGGGCAGCTTTTGCATGCGTACACATCTCCTGTTTCCTATATCATCTTACCTGATTTACTTACTTGGCTTACCAGATAGCCTTGGCTAAGGCGACCACCAACACTTAAGCCCATAGGTTTTTGTTTTATCATATAGGCTTACATACTGTAAGCCATTATAACGGCCTGATTTTACTGGAGATCTGAGCTGTGATGAAGTGCCTGGCTCAGCAATATTCAGCTGCAGTGTCTTTATCAGTATGGAGACTCATCAGGCTAATGTTGTAACTGCACCTATTAGATCTTATTTAGAAACAAAGACCTATTAATATCATGTCTAGTGTATACAGCTCTCCTGTTTGTGGAATATATATTGTTGTACATTCTGTAAATATAGAGTTTAATAAATATGTTACAAACATGTCAGCAAAATTTATTTTGTTTTTGTGATCTAAAAATCATTAGTTTGACTGGAAATACAGACGCAATGAATCTGTAAGCTGTAGACTGCTTCAGTAACGAGATTGTGTCTAAGAATGCTCCTTTTTCTCAATGTCATTTTATTCACAATTTACAATTTCCAGTATGGTACTGAGTTGTGCCAGAGTTATAAGTAAACCATTTTTTGAGAAGAATAACCATTTTTTAAAAAGAATCATTTTGCTGCACCAAGTTTCTGTCGTACAACACACACACACACAAAATGGGTGAGATACACAGACCAGTTCTTTTTGTGTGTGTGTATTGTAATATGTTACATTTCCCAGTGTACTTTGTCTTTCCCCTGAGCAAGACTGGATGCTTTTCAGTTGTAATCTAATGTGACATGTGATTTCCTCTCCTTTCCTCAGATGATGATCCCCTCTGCCAGCACTGCACGGCTCTCAAATAACAAAAGAAACATGTTCCGACCAATTAACACCAGTTAGAGGTCATTTAAACATTGTTAGAAACACAGGCGGAAAATAGAATTTGCTCCAAAATACAAAAGGGGGCGGCCACAGCCACCTCTCTGCGTGTTTCGACAAACCCTGTTAGCCTTTATCAGTGCCGTTGACGTGCTGCTGTTTCTGTTTATTGAAATCACTGGAAAAAAAGAATATCGTTACTTCCATGAACTGTAAAACGAGAGGGAAGCTTCGTACAATAATGGGAATGCGCACTATAGGTTACACCATAAGCACTCTCGTCGCTGTAACGGCGTACTTGTCAATTCCAGATCATATACGGCACCTGTAAAAATACCTCGCAGGAGAACAAGTTTGCTTTCCCACACTGTTGCAAGTTTTCTGCACAGTATGTTCAGTGAGTAAGTTCCTTAGAATGGATTGCATGAGTCATAAAATCAATGTGGTATCCAAACCACAAGCAAAAAAGCTCCTAAGAAAACACTGAGATAATAAAGCAAGGGTCATTTGTTACCACACTGTCTGTTACAGTCTCCCTCCCAGCTGATAAGATGCTGTAAAAGACTTCTTTGGGACGCGGACCAGTTTTCGCGTTCGCCCGCACGTTTGCGGGCAACAGTGCCCGGGCGTTGTTCTGCTCACGGTGACGGTGGTGGCGGTATATCAGCTTTTATGATGTACAGAGTCTAAAGTAATTTAGTGCCATAATTGGGCGTTGTAACTAGCCGAACCATAAACAAAAGATAACTCAGTGGTTCACCGATGCCAATTACTTTTAAATTACTCTACACAGAAGTTCCTCGCCTGATATCCAACTTTTTTTTTTTTTTTATCGTCCGCAAACAGTCGGAAAAGGGCACCGAGCGCGAATTCCAAGAAAACCGTCCAGTGTTGCAATAGATTACGGGCGCCGAACGCCACAAAGCTCTCCAGTGTTTGGCGTCACTAAGTGCCGGGGCTGGAAATACTTCTCCCCACCGGCGGCGTGCATTTGTCTCCCCGAGCGAGCGGAGCTGTCGAAGGCTACAAATGACCAACGGCACATAAAACACGTTACAGGCCAAAAACCAGAAGCAGGAGCTGAAGATGTGTATAAATAAATTGCCGACGCGCGACGCACAGCGCACCGTGCGTGCGCGACTGTGGGGGCTCGGGCAGAAGTGGCGGGCCAGGGTTTCACGAGGGGGGTGCGGTGGGGGGGGGGGCGCTCACGGAACGGCAGAGCTCGTTTTTAAACGACGCATCGCGACACCGCTGCAATAACAACACCCCCGTCACCGCAAATCCCGTTTCGTCTACGGGCATCCAGGGCCTTGTTCGGAATATGCGTCTGTGAATTAGCTATTTGCCGTTGTGTTTTAAGTGAAGAGGTCCAAGGGATATTTACCAGTAACAAGTGTTTTATCAGCCGCATTAAGCACAAGAGCTGACATAATACCACTTTGTAACCCCTTGCTGTAAATTGCAGAGGCTAAGCATGGCTGGGCTCAGTTTGTCAAACGGAGGGGCTGGGGAAAAACAGGTTACAGCTGAAGGTGTTTGTTCCGCACTCTGACAAGCACTCGGCTTAATAGGAGCTGACACCTGGTTGGCCAAAATAGAATCGTTGTTTATTCAAAAGAAAAAATGCTTGGCTACTACCAATCATGTCACAGTGTTGTCATGAGCCAGTAGGGGGAACTCCTCTCTCTGGGCCAAATAAACTCCACTGCCCCCATGCATAGATAGGTGCGGACATCATATATATGGTGCAAATGTGGACCAGACCTGCGTCAAATACGTATTTGTTTTGGATTCAAATATTTTTCTGTGCTCTGTTGATCTTGCCTGGAGTAACTGAGCCTTCCAATATGACCAAAAGGCAGGGATTGCACTTTTTGAGAGTATTTCATTGGTTCCAATACAACAGACAAGATCAGTAAAGCGTAGAAAAGTATTTGAAATCCAAAACAAATACCTATTTGACCCAGGTCTGATGTGTACTGTATGAGCAGGTTGACTCTTTCGATTACCTGGGAGTCACATCTTGGATGAGCTCACACTGAAAAGGCCACAAGTAAGAAAACACAAGTATCTGGTCTTGGAGCCATGAGCATAGCAAGTGCGCTTGAGTCCAAGGGCATTTTTGCACAGAAGCACAATTCCTATTCCCGAAGCTCGAACACTTAAGACCGCACTTCACGCGACTTGGCTCAGCCGAGCGGGCTGTCGAGTCGAGCTCCGAGCCTCGCCGCCGCAGGGCTGGTCGCGCCGGGGCCCCGTCCCCACCGAGACGTTGTCAGCCGTGGGGCTGTGACCGAACCATCGAGCAAAAAAAAAGGCTTTAAAATTGAACACGCCGGTTACAGCGAGGCGGCGCGGAGCAAATGGCCGCCACGCGCCGTGTGCCGGCCGTGCTTTAACGGACGTCTCCCTCCACACGAACGGCCCTGTATCAAAGCACTTCTGACAAGCGCTACTCTGATTGGGACCCTCATCCACTACACATTCCACAGGCAAAGCCCCAATAATATTGGAGCCCGCATACGGGGGGGGGGGGGGAATTCTGTCTTTGATACCCAGACAGGTGTTCCAGTGTCCGCACTTCAAAAGTGCGACACATAAGTGCAGAATATTACATGAACCATTTCCTGCTGACACGTTCACTAGCTCCTACTGGCAGGTATGGAATCTGCATGTGCGGTCTACAAAGTGATTTGTTGTTGTTTTGTATGACCTGTATGTATTTATGTAAATATGCAAATCTGATTTGTTTTTAATGTAACCCAGAGGTTCCATGGAAAGAGGACGATTTCAAAAGAATGCACGGAACGCAGATCATTAAATATTAATAGGACGGAGAAATATTAAACACAGGCTGTGGTCAGCTAAGGGACATAATTACAATGGTGTGGAGTGATGATTCTACATTCCTATTTGGGTGCTTTACGTTTCAACACCATCCAGTTCAAATGACTAAAAACCTTGAAACCCTACCTGCCCACCACTGCCATGTTTAGTGAATATTTAAGAGCAAAATGGTGGCTGCACACAGGATGGAACTGTGCGCTTCAAAGGGAAATTAAATGGGGTTCCCTCTCACTGCATGGACACCTCTGAGATCTCTGATGTCAGCCAAAGGACAGGTCCTTCTCTCTTCCAAGCAATAACTGGAAAATAGCAAAAGTGACCACAGCAAGGAGATATCAGAGATAGCCATCATTATTATAAATAATAATAGCCATAGCCATCATTATTATAAAAAATAATGATGACTATCTCTAGAGATTTTCTCCTCTAAAGGTCGGGTTTATAAAGCATACATTTTATTCAGTGATGCAGTCTGTATTGCCTTTTTACTTTTCAACATTTGTATGTTTAATAGCGGTCTCGTGCCGCGTACAGTATGTTCTGGAGTTTAAAGTGAGTGGTTTATAGCATCATCTAAAGCAATGGACCATTTTTATGAAGGCAACATTTGTGTAATATATCCAGCAGCCTATATATTGATTTACTATTTTGTTTCCTACTTTTAGCTACTTAAGAGATATGATAACACAAAACCAATTTGAAAATTTGCCAAGTCTATCACAGGTTCTTGCGCATTAAGCTTGGACACAGTGACACCAGTAGGCTAGAGGAAGGAAAAATGTAGGCTGCATATAACCACATCATATAATGGTAGAACGGGAGACTTGCGTTCCTATTTGTCTGTGTCTTTAACACGATTAATTTCGATAATCATGAACACCTGACACAGTCCTTGAGTTTTAATCACGAGTGGATCCATTTTCTTGCTTTCAAAGATACTGTTGATGGATATGTCATTAAATATCACCAGAGAGAAAAAAAATCTTTACTTCGAACTACGAGGACATGAAATACTTATCAATTAAAAATATTTTCTTTGACACAGCGCTATAGATGTTCATCTACGAGTGATTAATGAACTACCGTTGGCAAATGGATTTCGCTTATATCATCGTGCGATTTTTCTGACAACCAGATATGACGATTTAGACAATAAATAAATAAATAAATAAATAAATAAATAAATAAATACGCGTTTTTAAACTAGTAAATTCCGGCGAAGGAAAAAATAGATATACATAAAAATTGAAAAAGCGAGAGGGAAAGTGAGAAACCGCATGAAATCGAGAGAGAGGGGAGGGGGGAGAGAAAGAGAGGAAAACACTTAATGAGTGTCCTAGCGCGAGGCTCTGTGGACACTAACTCATTACTATGACCCGTAATGGCACCTGCTTTTGAAAATCGTCCACTTTAAAGGCCGTGTCACACTGAAGGAGCGTGCACCCAGCGTGGCGCGGGGAAAAGCGAGTCTCACAAAGAAACGACACTACAGGAACGTTTGTTGTCGTCTCCAGACAGTCTCTTGGCGCGGTTCAGTGGCAGAACTCACCTCGCGCAGAAGCAGGGAAGACCCCACAGCGAGATGTGATCAAAGGAAGGGGTAATCGAGACATATCTCTGCTGTTAGTCGCTCGCCAGCTGATTCCCTGTGGGTTTGGTCGCCGCGAAATCCGCCTGATGGGAATGTTCTCGAATTAACTATGTTGCCAGATCCCTTTTGCTTTCTCCCTGGAAATTTTAATCAAAACACGTGACATATCTGAATAGCTGACACTCAGATGTTCAGTATTTTCTCAACACCTTTCAATAATAAATATAATTTCTGGCATTATTTCGCATACATATATCTTGAAAATATCCCCGTAGGTTTAAAAAAAAAACAAAAAAAAAACACATTAACTAGAGGGCCCTCTACCACCCACCTGCGCCGCCCCCCATTGCTAGGAATAGTAGGGAAAAGCTGTGCGTGTTTATCACAAAATAAAAACATTATGCATACGTAAATAATGAGAACATGAACATTCGCTGCTGGTGGGATGCTGTCTCAGATTGGCATTGAGACTACGTGAGAACTATCAATAAGCATAGCAATTTAGCGGGGCGCTCAGTCCTGACCAGGCAGGATTCTGGCACTAACCGTCGACAGCAGCTGTGCGTAGCAGGAGGCGCGCCGTAGCACAGTGGCAGTTATGCCCTCAGCAGTCTTTAGCATCTTATCTAAAACAAACTGATGGGAATAAGTCACTCGTCGGCGTCCTCAGCATTTCAAACACACCACCAGGACGCTGGCGCTCCCTGTTCTCTAACGAACAGTTCCGGTCCTTGAAGGTAGCCACCTGGGTTTGAATACGTCGAGCCGAGCAGCTAACCGTTTGATATAACGAGTTCCGGTCTTTGGCTGAAGGAAGGTGTCTCCCTCTTCTGAGGCTGTGTGTGATTTACCATGCAGAACCTGCGAAACATGCTGGGCTGTGGCTTCCTGGCACATCGCTGTTCATGGATTTTATTAAACTGCCGCTTGTGTAATGAAACAGCAGCTTTTCCCTGACTGCTTTGTTTTAATACTCCATTAACCTCATTTCTTCATTTTTACAAATGCGCTTTGAAAAAAAAAAAGTTACAGAAATAAAACAAGAAAATGCAGCGTGGAGTAATAAATCACAGGTATACACAGAGAAAATATTTCTAAATTAACAGGTTCATTAATTGTTTAATGCTGATTTGGTTCAATTTACTCTGATTACTTACATTATAGCATGCAATGCAAGTGATATATCACAGTGAACATACTGAGAAGGGAATGATTCTGTAGAAGAACACACCTTTCTCCTGATAGGACACGAGTCCCCGTAGCGACCCCGTCACATTCATGGCAGCTATGACCGCATCGGGGTAAAGTCTTAACAGGCAACCCATGTCACGTGCTTGCATGGCGCCTGCAGTGAAGAACAAGACGGCTGACCGTGACCACGCCCATCCCTTTTACGGTCGCTCTACACGCACAGAAATGTTGTCACAGCCAAACCGAAATGTCACGGCGAAATAGCGCGGCTCGCGGTAAAGTCCTCTGCACAGGCGGCCCTCAGCTCGAAAAGGCTTAGCGGCCATCCATCCACCTCCGCCTCTGCCTTCCCTTCCCCATGGCCTTTCCTCAGAGCGCCGCGGCTGTGCGCATCCGAGTGTATTTAACCTGACACAGTACTGGCAGGCATGTGAAAAGTCTGAAGAGGCGTGCGGGGCTAGAGGAAGACAGCTTTGCTTTAGGAGAGGTGGAACTACGGTCAGCATGGTTTGCTCGATGCAGACCTGTGCAAATCGGAGAGCTTTATAAGGAGATTCACTATTGGAGGGTATTTGTAAGTGGAATAGGAGAAATTTGCCATTTCTACAAAGTAAAATGGGGCGGATGAATTTATGGCCGTGTCTGGGCTAGCTGCGAAATCCGAATTGCGCCCCTATCAACACTGACAGTGTTAATTCCACATTAACAGGTAACATTTTTTCCCCATTGGTGTCCCCATAAATTAACACTGTTAGTGCTGAATTAACACCGGACATTTAGTTGTGTATGCACCAAAACACTCACCACAAAAAACTGTCAGTTTATGATAAACAAGGGTTGGTGGTTTGTGTAAATATAACCTTTAAATTAAATTAATACTTTACGTTCAGTATGACTCATGAAGGACCTCTACAACCCCCAGTGACCATTTAAATTAGACAACGGCATCTAATAATAATAATTTTCCAAAGACTGAGGGGCAAAGGGAGTCAGACTTTTCTCTCAAGTAACATCTGCCGCCTCCTGATTTGACGTGTGTTGGAACGATAAATCCGTGTTTGCTTCGAATAACGACAATCGCATATTGTCGGATTGTCAAATGGCACTTCGCGGGCAGTCAGAATTGCTGTTCGGGAACAAAAGAAAAATGTAATGCGGATGGCCTGCTCATATTCCTGCTCTGGATAATTTCAAAGTGTGTGCGTTCGTCACACGGTGCCACGGCCGTAGCTACAGTATCCATCACCACCCAGGCACTTTAATAGAAAGGTACCCCTAGGTAGTCCCTCACCCCTACTCAATCGCCAGGCATCAGTACTCATCTGTCTGACTGAGGAAGAGCAATTAAAAGACAAACAGGCAAATGCCACCATTGACCTGAAGCACAAGGCAGCTGACAAACAGGCCCAGACAAATCAGAAGATAATTTATAAGCTTTGCGCTAAAATCGAATTATTTGGCAATTCGGATTTCGCAGCTAGCCCAGACAGGGCCATAAATTCATCCAGCCATAAATTATTAAAGGAACAGCCCCCAGTGTAAATCAAAGCCAGCACTGTTTGTTTTAGGAATGAACTTCCTCTTGGTGTCGTGCCCCTCGTGTTTTCGTCTTTTAATCCCCCTCCTTTGCATGTAGACTGTCACATCGCGCCGCCGTGATTCCAGTCACTCCTTTTCAATCGTCAGCTCAGACAAAAAAATTATAACACCAACACCCCCCACCCCCTTCCCCCCACCCCATCCCACCCCACCCCTCCTCCTTTAAGTTTATAAAAGGAAATGGGGACAAAGGCTTTATCTGATAAGGCACAACAATCCTGTCCCGTCAGATTGGATTTGAATTATCGGCTGCCATCTTGATGCCCAGTGTTTCCCGGGCGCAGACGGAGGAATCGGAGCGCCTTTAACTACCACACCTTCGTGAGCATCGCTCACGTCTGTCTGAGAATCCGCCTCAGTGGAAGGTCACTTTTCAAGAGCGGCTATCAAGGCGGACTGCAATGTGAACATCAACAGCCCCCATCCACCCCTCCCCCCCCCCAACCCTTTAATTACTCTGAAAATTCACACAGGCTTCAGAAACGATGTGTGTCATCAGGTGGCCGCTTACTAGCTCCTGAAGTGCGCGAAAAGTTGAAAGTGTAAGATGCTTTTGCGCCAAGTTTTATGTGTTTTGCCCGTTGACTTCTGTTCTGCAGAAGACGGAAAAAAAATGCAACAGACGCTGTCATTCCTTCACAAATCAATTTTCACAAATTCTTAAAGATGAAAAAAAAAGACTAGCCAAATCAACCTTCTCGGTGTTTCGGAGCCGAGCCGGAGTGAGCAGGAGTGCTCCCTGCGGACACGAAACGGAATTATTTGGTTTTAAAAACACGCCGCCCGTCTGAAGCCTTTCTCCACCTGTGCTTTCTCCGCTTCCTTTGTGCGGCGTTTGCCATCGCGGCTCACTCCAGCGACCCTCGTGCTTCACATGGTGAGTGAAGTGTTAACCAGTAATAGCCGGGCTGCCGCACAATGGCTTTCTTTTTTCTTTTTTTTTTCTTCTTCTTCTTTTTTTTTTTTTTCTCCTCCTCCTCCCGTAGTGACTGCTGGGCCCTGGAATAAATCACCACCTCGAGCAACAAAGATTGGTCAACATCACAATTACAGGGCCGGCTCTGACTGTGAGAATGATTCGATGTGATGCCCACTGTATGTCTTTTTATTTCTCCCTGAAAGTGACATGATGCTTCTGTGTGCATTTGCCCCCCCCGCCCCCAACCACCAAACCCCCCCACCCCACCCCTCACACTGCCTCCCCCCCCCCCAAACCCTGCCACGGCTAATAATATCTCCTTTCAACATCTTTTAAACCGTGTTTTTGCTTCTACCGAAACGCATTTGCTCGCCCTGATATATTTTTAAACATCCTAGAAACGGCCCTATTTATGAAAAAAATATTGCGTTACGCTTTGAGCAATAATACCATAATAGCATCAAGCACTTTTGTGCAATAGAGGTCTAAACGAATTACTATATCGTATTAACGGAATATTTCCTCGGTGTGAGAAGCAAATAGGGATGAATACATTTTATTGCCCTTTTGAAGCTTGCGGTAAAACATTTTCTGCTTCAATCATCTTTTCTGTGGCATTTACAAGGTTTAAGTGCCCTGACATACCCTTGTAGAGTGATTTCAACCGTGATGCTAATAACAATAATTACCATTGAAGTGTTGGCAAGCCGGAGACCTGAAAATTCTCACATTACACCGGATCCTAATGCAGACAAATAGTTTCAACCTGCATTAAGATGTTTTTGGAATATAAATTTGAAATAATTGCTCAGTAAGGTTGTAAAGTGAATCTAAAACACTGCTGTTGATTGGTCGTCTTTGTGTTTATGAGAGTAACTGGAGTGTAAGATAGCAATTATTTAGGATTTATGTAGACCTGTAGAAAATTATTAATCTTTAACTAATATGAACTGGGGCTAAAGTGCATTGAAATGGCATAGTGACATATTTTAAATCAGAAAGACAGATGAATTTGCCATCACTTTTGATTAACATTTCACTTACTCTACAGTAGGCAGCGGATCTTACAAAAAATGTAATTAATGACAAAGGAATTGCTTAGATTAACCTCCATTTACCTTTACCCACTTTTATAAAAGGCCTTCTTTGGAAAATATATCTTTCAAGATTGATATATGTCCTGTTGTTAGGTTTGTCCTTGCTTTGAATTTATGTGTGTGTGTGTGTGCGTGTGTGTGTGCGTGCGTGCGTGTGTGTGTAATGCTTGAAAAACTCTTGAAAGGCAATTCCTTAAACAATATACTCATATTTTATATTTCACGGACACTATTCTGACATTGTGAGTTTGTCCAAACATGTGCCTGAATGACATTACAGGATAATAAATTAAATGTCGCCACATTTTTATGTTTTTATCAAAAACGAGCATCCTTTCAGTGTATACAATATTATGTGTCTTTGTGCAGATTGAGTCAGATTTGGTGCTATCACAGACCCTGGGATGCTGCCTATGGATAACAGCGTTATATCAGTTATTTGTGGGAAATGATGCTCAAAATGGTGTGGTCCTCAAACAGTAACACATTTGATAGCGGTCATTATTTTAGCAAAGCTTGGGTTCACACCTTCCTGTCACTTCACAACTGTAAAACACAACAATTTCACATACAGATAAAGAGATGTATGACAAATAACCGAGACGTTATCATACACTTGCTATTGCGGGTGGGATAAATTAATCGCATTTCATCACGGCGATTTGCATTTGTAAAATGTAATTGTCGGTGGATGCTGATTAATTTCTCCACCCCTGCAGAAAAGGTCATCATCGCAGAAATTAAGGCTATCAGTGAGACACGACCGTGGTCAGAAACACGGCCGTCCACGGGTCACACAGACAGAACATTCCGCCCTCGGAATCCTTTAACCCCCCCGAAACCCTCAATATCAGTTCTGTGGACAAGACAAACACAATTTCAATTTAATTGTGAGTTTCATAATGAATGAAATGAAAGTTCTGAACAAAGTTTCATATATATATATATAATATAAATATATATAGTGTACACATAATAGTGTACATGTAATGTATTGCTTATAATGATGTACATTGCTGTATGCATACTATATATTGCAATATACATATATTGTGTTTCTATATATATTGCATTACTCAATGTTTTGTTTTTGTTCTGTAAAAAAAAAAATCACCAGCCTTAGCGAGAGTATACATTTTTTCCAAGTAGGCCCCCCCATGCCGACGCACCCCGTCCCCCCCCACCCTGCCCCGCCCCCAAGGTTTGTAAAAGTGCGTTAACAAAAAAAAAAAAGAAGCTGAGGGTGGCGAGGGGAGTGGCGGTCACTTTAAGCAAGCGGGTCTATTGGCCCCCATTAAGGGGGGGCGAAAGGGGGCTGCGATTATCCGCCCGTCCGATGTGGCGGCACGGCTCTTATCAGGCCCCGGCGCTTTGTGCTGGCGGGGAGATGGCGGCCCGATAGCGGCCCTCCTCCCGGCCGCTCGCCTCGCCGCTGACACACGGAGGATATTAGTCACCCGGTTCGGGCAGAGGGGGCTGCCGGCACGTTCTCATTTCCTCCTCTTTAAAGCGCCTCTCCAAACAAGGGCAGGGGGAGAGCTGGGGTGGACGGCGTCCCGCCAGGCTCCAAGGGGAACGGGGGCCGGGGGGGCGGCAGGGGCCAGAGGGGGCCGGGGGCCAGGGGCCAGGGCCTGGGATGGGGGTGGGGGGTGGCCTGGGATGGGGAGGTGGGGGGTGGCCTGGGAGGGGGTTGGAGGGTGGCCTGGGATGGGGAGGTGGGGGGGGGGGGGCGTTGTCTTATTTTTTCTTCATGTATTTTTAAAGGGAGCTTCTGCCTTTCAGTCTGTCAAACGTGCAAACATTATTAAGCCATGGAGAGGAGGGGCAGCGTAGGGCCATGTGGAGGAATGCTGGGAGAGGCATCCCTTCCTTAACCTAGAGACACGGTGCAGTGTGTGAGGATATGATTCATGTGCCCTGTTCAAAGCTTACTGTGTGATGATGACTAGTAATAATAGGAAGAAGAAGAAGAAAAAGACAAATTTGAGTATAATTGTATAATTATAATCCACTTATGCTGCTACTTCTATTATTATTATTATTATTATTATTATTATTATTATTATTATTATTATTATCACCATCATCACTGCTGGTGTAGTTATTGTTGCTTGCTGACATTATCTCTGGCATCCCATCAGCCTCTCTCATTATCCATCACAAACAGGGTTACATTACAAACACTGGAGCTCCTAACTGCTGTAATACAGCTTTAAATATCAGGAACAACCGCAAAAAACTCATAAAAACCACGTTCTCTACCCGGCATTGCATCTCGGAATTTAGCTTTCGTGCTTCTTCTTTTTAGGGTTCTCCTGTTCCCGGCACCAACTTCTGTGTCCAAACCGTTTACAAACCATGAACACCCTCAGCTAACGAGGGGAAGTACCTATACCACAATGCACTGCATTGTTTATTGTGCACTGTCCCAGCGCCGAGCAAGTCCTGAACTGTTCCTCATTTACGCCAAGAGAAATATAAAATACAGAAAACTAAGAATAAAGAAAGCCGTGCAAGGACGATTACAAAGATGTGCCCAATCTCCCCCTGAGCTCTCTCCGTCCTTTATGTTTTGCCATTAGCACAGTATAAACATAATGGGAAGAAAGAGTTTTAAATCGGAAGCCTTTTTAATGGAACCTTCCATGTATATAAGTAATTTTTTGCTTCTCAATTTGGTTTGGGTGAATTAAACCAGGTTTTTTTTGTATAAATATTAAATAAGCTATTTAATATTCATAGCTTTCCATATGTTCACATATTCATAGAGGTTATGAACAAAGTTTTTAACCATTTTGTTACTTTTCAATTACAGTGGCTGGTTTTCGGCCCCTGGTGGATCAGCTAACAAAGGCATTTGTATGGCTGGGCCAGGGGCCACATTGTCTGGACATCGCAGGTTAGCGCCTGTGTGGCAACAGCCAATCAGGACCAGAAGTGCGAGGTTCAGCACAGGCTGTGTCCCAATAGAATGTGTTTAATGGATGACAAGGGCGGAATGGGTAGGACGGGATTACATCAGTCATGGCTGCTCTGGGTACTGCCGTATAAGCCCCTCCCACTGATGCACCGTGTGTCCACCAGTTGCCATCTGTGAGTGACACGCCTCTCGTCCAATCAGAGGCTCTCCTGTTCCCCTGTGGAGCCAGTAGATTGTAAAATAGTCACAGGTGCACAGGTGAGTGTGCTGGGGGAGAATTTGTCTCATTGGGGAGCAGGTGGCATTGCAATTGGCTTCAGAGGCATTATTTGTGGCTTAAAATTGGGGAAAATAGAATAATTTTCATTAAAACAAACCCCTAAACAATACCAAGTGGTTTCAATTACAGCAGGTGAAATCCAGGAAAAAAAGTAAATAATACCATCGGTGTAAAGATGGATGCACTCCCTGAAATGCCAAGTTCTGCCCAACAGATATACTGAGCTCATTTTCAGTGCAAACCAAAAACTTAATTACTGCATTAAGTTCCTGAGAGTCATTACGCCTAATTAGGGTTTAATTGCTGACTTTAATCTCCTTAAGAGAGGGCCTTTCATTTTACACATCGTTTGGGCTCAACGGGAGACGGGCAAAGATGGAACTATGAATGTGAATGGAGGCTCGTTTCAGCCGAAGTTCATTACTTCTTTAATTAATTAATTTATTTATTTATTTATTGGTTCACATTGATTTCAACCTTCAGAAGAGCTCCACACTTTTGTGAGATTCGCACCTCCCTTCTCTGACCTTTCACCTTTGACCCAAGAAATTTGCTTCTGCCAAGTGAGTACCTTCTTCTTTTGTGCTTTGCGGTATTTTCATTGAACCTGGTCATTTTCTGTAGGTTTTGGTATCGGGGTATCACCTGGGGTGTGTCTCGGGAGAGGGGGGCAGGTGGCCATGACAGGAGGGAATTGGGGTTTCCTCTATCCGGACATGTAAATCAAACAAAATATTTATGTATCTTTACCTATGCTGGAACTTACTTTCGGTGATGAATTATTCATCAGAATGAAAAGCCAGTCCTACAATACAAGACAGCAAAGGACTGGATAGGAACCAGTGTCTACAACAAGTTAGACTACCTGACAGACTACCTGACAGTACTGATATTCTGCATACCAAAAGGGTACAGTGTTGTCTTTGCAGTGAAGGGAAGCTCGGTGGGCAAATTAAACAGTAAAACACAATGTGAAATGCCAACTCAGCTCTGATTGACAAACAGAAGATGAAATAACCTTTAAAGCAGATCGCGTTGTGATTTTAAATAAAGCCTGTTTTTCAAGTTTTCAGGATGCGCTCTGACAGGTGCTACGTTTCAGCACAAGGGTCTTCATCCGTGGGACGCATCGCCTTTCTCCAAACGCCGATACTGAGAAGAGGCTCTCAGATTTTGACAGCCCCGTTGGAGGGGAGTCATCAAACAAAGAAGGTCTTGGGCAGTCCTCGGGTCCGCCAGCGGGGATTCGGGGAAGCGGGTGACCCTTCGGACTCTCCGTGACCCCAGGCTCCTGGCCCGCTCCGTGGCCTCGCGTCACCGAGCTCCACTCAGCCACACGTGTCACTTCATAACCCGAAATGACCTTGACTGATGAGCCCTCCTCTCTACCCTCAGTAATCACAGGTTTTAGGCACCCTCCAGGACACAGAGCACGGGCGAAGGACCGCGCAGCATGCCCTGCTGGTAGGCCGACCCTTGACCTCTGACCCCCCCTGACCTCCCCGGTTCTAGCTTCCTGACTGATGGTGCTGGGATTACCGCTTTGGGGGGGGGGGGGGGGGGATAACATCTCTCCCCTTCTCCAGCTCCAGTGTACGGCTCTGGATATTGAACCATTGATTTCCAGGCTTTGGCTCTCCTTTTTTTTTTCCCGGGGACAGGGACAAGCAGGTCCGTGTGACCTCTGAACTTTAGCCAGGACTCCGGCCGTGTCACCCACGGCGGCGCCTTGACGCCTCGCCGAAGGCGCCGACACCGAGGTGTGATTAGAGCCCAGGCAGAGGGGCCCGGCTCCTCCTAAAGGATTCCTGTCCAGCACATGCAAACCAGACGTGACAGATTTAATTTGCTCGTCACATTTGCCCAATTTGAGCTGACATTTTTAAATGCGAGTCAAATTCTGGGTGGGTGGAAGGATGGGTGGGGGGGGGGGGCGGGAGGGGGGTGCACATGGGTAATGAGTCTTTGGCTCGATGGCTTTCTTTGAGAGACTACGCGCGGGTGTTCCTTGCAAACCGTTGGGCAGATGATCTGTCACTCTAACAGAGATGCTGTGACTCAACACTGAGCAGATGCGATCAACATGACCGGACCTTTCTTTGTGTGTTTCTCCAACACTGTTGCTATGGGAAATCTGATGCCGGTTTATTGAAGCTCACCCCTGACTCCTGGGCAGTGGTCGGTGCAACCTAGTATAAAATCAATCGGGTAATCAGTTGGAGGTGGGCATTGTAGGCTGTCATGGAGAGGGAGCTCACGAACAAGAATGTAATGCAACATCCTTGTGGAAGAAGGCGGATGTGCTTGCTGGCGTGAGATCAGCTGGTGTAGATGTAGAAGTGGTCTTCAGTATGATGCATGCTGGGTAGCGGTGGTATCGGTTGGGACTGGGCTCAGGTGAAATTGGACCCTACACCTGTCCACCCTGTCTGACCTCATCTGAGGCTGTGTCTCTTTATGGTGAGGCTACTGGCCTCCCTCTCTCTCTCTCTCTCTCTCTCTCCCTCTCTCTCCCCCTCCCTCTCTCTCTCTTTTGCTCATTCTCTCTCTCTCTCTCAGGAGTCATTATTCATCTCTTTTTCTCTACCTCCCAAGCCGTTTGAGACATACTGGCGCTGGCACGCACATGGTACCTTATGCAGATTAACATGTGTTTACACGTACTCATAAGGACCCTGAGGGGTGATGGTAGATTTATGGCCCAAGTGGTATTATTTTCTCTGCTATTATTTTCCCCAGCAGACATTATCCACAATTGACAATCTCTGCCACTCACCAGTATATATTCTGTTCCTACGTTCCCACATTTGTTAGCCAGGATAACTACAGTTATCATATACAATAACCCTTTGAATAGTCGTTTTTTTTATTTATTTCAAAATTCATATTCGGCTTTCTAGAACTCCATTGTACCAGTAGTGATTGCTACATCAGCATCAGAATGTTCAGTTAAGGACATTCTAATCATACAGTATATTTGTGATCACACAGATTAAAAATAGGAATCTATTGGGGTCACAGCAAAAGATCCTGAGATCTTAAATGTGGCTTTAGATGTGAAGAACGGTAAGAAATCTCTGAAAGCACGTGGCATTATGCTGTTACCTGTCCCACCGGGGGTAGGACGGAGGAGGGGGTGGGGGGGGGTGGCACTAGGGAGAGGGCAGTGTCTGCATATTAACTGGCCCGTGGGGCCTTTTTTTTGCACCAAACAAAACGAAACCCTGGGAAAGTGCTTAGCCAGCCGAGCCGAGCGCGCCCGAATCGATTCCCCCGCAAAAGGCCAAGCGGCTCGCTACGTGCTCGGCACGCCCAAGCACTTTCACCGGGCGCCATCGTCCCACACTTTTTCACGTCCACCGGGGGAACTCGAAAACGTGAAAAATGGTTCCCGGGCACTGCTGACACATTTTTTAAAAAAAAGCCAAATAACGATCACAGCACAGAGGGTGGGACGGCGAGACACGACACAGGTGTGTTAACACAGTACGGGCGCGGTGTGGGGGGGGCGGGGGGGGGGGGGGGGGCGGGAGGGGCGGGGCCGTGAGGACGGGGGCGTATTAACATGGAGCGCCACGCGGGGACGGGCGAGCCCGGGAGGGAAAGGCGCGGCGGAGGAGAGGGAGGGGCGCCCCCCCCCCCCACCCCCCTCACCCCGACAGCTACAAGATGGAGTAGCGGCGTGCGGCGGGATGAGCCGTCTCCGCGGTGACAGTGTGTGACAGCCCCCCAGAGCGGCGAGAGAGCAGGAGTGTGACGAGGAATACAGAGCGCCACATTATTGTTTAAATCATTGATTACTTCCCCTCCCCTCAAGCCCCAACGCCTCTCCCTCTGACACCAGCAAGAGAAGGGAGAGAGGGAGGAGGGAGGGTTGGGAGGGGTGGGGGGGGGGGTGGAGAGAGAGAGAGAGAGAGAGAGAGAGAGAGAGAAAACAGGAGACAAATCCAGTTTCCATCCCTTTGTTGTTTTCCATATCTCTGTATTCAGTTGGTGGTGCTTTGTGCTCTCCATCCCCACGTTCGCACAATGGCTGCTATTTAACTTTCGGCACAAAGCGCGTTATTCCCGTGTATTCCAGAGCCTGGGCCTTCGCCGTCATGATGGGGGGGGGGGGATTTATAATGCGTCCACACTGAGTGGCGAAGGTTAACTGTTTCGGATGGGCAATGAACTTTTTTTTTTTTTCATTCACCAAGGCGGGGCGTGTGGTTGTTTGTGCTGTGCTGCAATTTCAAAAAAATTGTTTTATATTTATATACCGTATGGTTTTCTTTTTTTTTTTTCTTTCTCTTGCCCTGAAATGAAATTGATAAAAGGCTCAGGGGGATCACGGTGCTCCTTTCAAACCCCGGGTCGCGCCCCCCCCGGTCCTGCCGTCATGACGACCGTGGCGGAATTAGGCCTCGTGCCTCGTCCGACGGCCCTAAACGATCGCGTTCGAAATGACGCCTCCTCAGACAGAACGTCGCGCGCGGCTCAGCCCAGTCGAAGGGATTGATTTTCCCATTGTGATCCCTTACATTCTGTCAGCTTGACTAAAGCCATACAAATAGCCAAATCCTTAGATACACTGTATCTCAATGGGAGGGAGAACAGAGGGGTTGCAAACACGTTAGCCGTTTTCCATTTAGCCTCCATCAGTTTCATATTACTGCAGGCTGGTTTGCGGGGCCACCGCGGCAGCTTCCTAGCTAACACATAGCGCTCCAGCTGTTGTGCTGCTTTGTTACATCCACCCGATTACCTTGGCACAACAATTCCTAAGATATATTGAATGGACAGTGTGATTGTTATGTGTCACGTGATTTCAAGAAAATACAAATATTCATTCCAGTGGATTCAAATTTAAATTGTAATATTTAACCATCGTAGGTGTGTGAGTCCCTTTATTGATTTGCTTTGGAGACAGCCTTGTCAACAGCGGTTTATAAACAGTACTGTACCTTACATTTTTCAAACGGTGTCCTTATACACCTCAACGTTCTACTGCACTTCAGGAGTCCTTACATCCTTTGGAAATGGACGGTATACGCTGTTGTTCTGATCCTCACATTACCTTAAAATAGTAATGGTCAGAACACTGTCTGTTTGTTCTGCACAATAAATACTCCCTAAAATTTGGGAGCAGCATTGCTAAGAGGATACCGTTATTATTTTTCTGTTTGCATAATATCATACTGTTCTTACATATGTGTATGTGTGTATATATTTTTCCGAGATATCAGACATCGTATTGTGCCACAATGGACACAACAGCAAGGTCACACATAAATGTTGAACCTGCAGCATTCTGGTTCGGAGTCCCCGCCCTAGAAACATTCTCGGAATGTTATCTCTGTACAGTTCCATTTAAGCTTTTCCCCCCTTATGAAATAACAAGTCAATACAACAGCGGAACAAAAACAAAGAAAGAAACAAAAAAAAACCAAAAACATATCATCCTCACTCCCTGACAGTATGTCTGAAAATGGTAATTCTGTACACCGTTAGCGTTAGCCCCGCCTGTTATGCAGCCAGGAAGGCGCGGGTTCGAGGGGAAACGCGCCGCGGAAATATATTCATAAATGTGGATGGCGTTTCGACGGCGGGATAAAGTCGCCCGCGCCGGTAAAGGAGAGGGGAGAGAGAGAGAGAGCGAGCGAGCGATGGGGAGCTCTGAGGGAATCGCTCGGCGGCGAAGCGGCTGGCGGGTGAGGAGCGGTGACAGTTCGAGGACCCGCCTCCTGCAGACGGGCCTGTCTCTGTTAGCTGAGGGGGCTGTGACACCTACATGGCACTCTTAAAATAATGATGAACCACAAACACTGCCGACTGCAAACAATGACATGTCACCTGTGATCAGCGCATTCCATCATCTGTACTGCAGAGACAGAGAGAGAGAGGGAGAGAGGGAGGAAGAGAGAGAGAGAGAGAGATGGAGAGAGAGAGGGAGAGAGAGGGAGAGGGAGGGAGAGAGAGAGAGGGAGAGGGAGGGAGAGAGAGTGAAAGAGCGAGAGAGAGACGGAGGGGGAGAGAGGGAGAGAGAGAGGAAGAGGGGGAGATAGGGAAGGAGGGAGAGAGATAGAGAGAAAAGGGGGAGAGAGAAAGGGAGGAAGAGAGGGAAGAAGAGAGGGAAGGAGGGAGCGAGACAGAGGGACATGGCTGAGTGGGAGAAAAGAGACCAAGAGGGGGAGAGATAGGGAGGGAGAAAGGGATAAAAAGAGAGAGAGAGACAGAGAGAGAGAGGAGACAGTGGTAAGGAGAAAGCATAGGAAAGAGAGAAACAGAGTCAGTGACAGAGACAAAGAGAGAGTTAAGGGAAGGGACAGAGGTTGAGAGAGTTAAAGAGAGATAGGTTACAGCCTGTGGGGGATGTGTGTGTGTATGCGTGTGTGTGTGTGGTGGGGCTGCAATCAAACACCCCCTGGCCACCAGGGAGTAAACACAGGATAGAGACACCAGCTCCTGCCTGCTCCTTAGGAGACGCGTCCCTGTCCCCAACACTGTCCTCTCCTAATCTGCAGTGTTCCCCTGGGGTATGACAGTCAGCCCACTATATGGGCTCGGCCTTTTCACCACAATACAGTAAAGCTGGTGTAATGACCGGAGGTACACGCAAATTAACTATGTTCTGTGTGTGTGTGTGTGTGTGTGTGTGGGTGTGCATTAATGCATATGTGCAGCATCTCTTGCATGTCTGTCCTCATTAATGAATACACTGATTGCTTTCAGCTGAAAAAACAGAGAGAGAGAAGGAGAAAAAGAGAGAGTGAGCGAGAGATAGAGAGAGAGGGAGAGAGAAAGAGATAGAGGGAGAAAAGTGAGGTTCCTGATCAAAGAGCTCAGAGCAGCCCTGTATGAGACCAGACCCCGGGACTACGCTGCCAGAGAAAATTTGCGACTCTGCGCTGGAATTGATGGGAAATTTCAAAACCTCCAATAAAACATCCAGTTCGTCTGCGGGGGAAAAACAGTGCGTTTCCCAGACGCAGGACGTAAAGCGGCGCCTGTGCGTAACTCCTCCGAGCAGAGCGTAAATCCCAGCAGAGCAAGCGGGCGTCCGAGTGGACACCCGCAGTTTATTTGTGAATAAATCAAAGATGATCAGCCATGAAACACTCACAGGACCCTAAAAAAAACACAAACATTTCTGAAGCCAGGAATATATGGGCCTCAAAAAAAAAAAAAGTACAAATTGGGGTAAATGGGATAAAAACTGAAAACAGAAATAAAACGATATTTACGACTCAATGAATAGCAGGGCTTCCTCTGAAGATTTCCTCCGCAGTTTTACCCTCAGCTTTCTATTCTGAGAGCAACATCTTGACCAGTAAAGCGAGGATATATGGTCATATGGATTCTCTATATTTCTCTGTCTCCTGTGTGCATGTGTGTGTGTGCGTGTGTGAGTGTCTATGTGCATGCATGCATGTGTGTGTGTGTGTGTCTATGTGCATGCGTGTGTGTGTTCTCTAACCAGCAGCACAGGCAGGCGAGGCTGTGAGGGGACTCAGCTTTGATGGGCTCATACAGTATTTATGGAGGAGCAGCAGAATTACTCGCTTGACCTCGAGGGTCAGCCAATTAACTGGAACACACATTTTCACTGCGCGACGGACAGGACTCCCGAGCACCGGCAGTGACGCACACAGCGCCTCACACTGACCATTAACTGCCCCCGCCCACGCCTCTCCCCTCCATTTCATCCCTCCCTTTCTCCTTCTACCTCTCTTTCCATTTCTTTTCTCCTACTTTCACCCCCTTCTCTCTCTCTCTCTCTCTCTCTCTCACTCTCCGTTTCTCCCTTCCTGTTTAAAAACGTGCACACATACATTTTTACTGAAAATAAATAAATAAATAAATAAACTTCCCAAAAGTTGGTCGCACATGAAGTAAATTCGCCGGTGATGTTATATGCAGCGAGGGCAGCATTGCATCTATGGTCATATCAGTGCAATGTAAATGAGTAAATTTGAATGTTCAAGTGTGCTTTGTGCGAATATTCTAGAGCCACAAATTGAAAATTGTCACTCCGAATGATGCCGTGGCACCCATTTATTCTAATCAACTTGCGTCCCTCCCACCCTGATCCCAACTGTGACTGAAGGAGTTTTCACATTGTGCTCTCTCTCTCCCTCTCTCCCCCTCTCTCTCTCTCTCCTGTTTATAGAGGACATTTTACCTTACAGTCCACCTTGACATTGTGGAAGTTCCTCCCCCCCCTCTCTTTTCAATTGTGTTCCACTTTCTTGCTCTCATAACATTGATAAATGATGACAAATCTTTTCCTTAAATGGTCTGAAATGGAGAAATTTGATGAACATCCACAATCGCCCGGTACATTTTTGTAAGTCAGTTTAAATAAACTGAAGCTGAAGTACGTGCACGTGGAATGAGATATCAAATATTACAAGATAACTAAGATGTGCATTTTGTTCAGCACTTATCTCTCTCTCTCTCTCTCTCTCTCTCTCTGCGTGAGTCATACTGCAGAAATATTAAAATAATATCCCGGTATAGTAATCTCCACCATATAGAATAACACACTGTATCAGCGTGCGCGCATTTCAAATTCAGTCAAAACGAACTCAGCGCGGGAGTGTAAGGGTTAGAAAAAAAGACCAGTATAAAAATAAAGAAATAAAATAATTTTTTTTTTTTTTAAACTTGACTGTGAGGCACAATTGATGAGCGGTGAAAATGACCTGACAGGAAGTGGGTTTTTTGGTCTCATTAATCTGGCCCTACACACAGGTGCTCGCGGCGGGAGTCAAACACACACACTCCGTCACTCCGTCAGCGGCAGCGCCTGAAGGACGAGGGGGGGGGGGCGGGGGGGGCGGTCGCCGCGGAAACGCCGGCCCTTTTCTCGGCTCCCGGGGAAAATGATCAAAAAAAAAAAAAAAAAGGCGGGTGGCGCCAGGTGGCCCCACGTGCGGGCGAGGCGGTGCCCGGGCCCCTCGGCGCAGCGGCGGATTCCCGCCGATTTCACAGGGAAGGCTTTCAGCCGGCCGCTCGCCTTTAATCTGCCGCCGCGCGCCCGCCCGCCTGCCGCACCGGCGCCCGCCGCGGCGCTTAGAATACGGCGAACGCCGCGGAAACGAGTTCCCCTTCCTGCGTGACGCTGTTCTAAAACCCGAGAGGAAACAAAAGAGTGATCCGACTGTCTGTCACCCGGCAGGGGAAAAGCAGACCTGATTAAAATTTTATCATTTTCTGATATTTGGACTCATTATTTGATGAGTGAAACTTTGAAATTCAAAGGATGCACTATTTTAAAGTTAATTCATGTGCATGATGCACACAGAGACACTGCGTGACCATATAAACTTTTTAATTATACGAGAGGATGCCAAGGTCAAAAGACTAATTTATAAAGCATTCCTGTTTTTTGTTTACAAATTCAAATCTGTTTCCCCAAGGAAAACAAGATAAAAAAGAATATAGTGTTAATAAGATGAAATGTCTTCAGTTATTAAACGTGTTGCTTAAACCGCAGTTATTCTACATTAATAACTAATGAGATTTACTTTCACAATACATATCCGTGTTATTACAGTGTAATTACATGAGCGCGAAGGTTAAAGGTAGCATGAGGGACCGAATGAATTTATGCGCAGCAAATAAAGCAAGGTGAGAATTCCAAAAAGAGGCTAACGCCAAAAACGCTAACGAAAAAATGAGATTTATGACTCGGCGCAGCTCGCACAATACGCGCGTGAAAGCCATGTGCCCGCGAAAGTGTGAAGGGCGATGGATTCAGCCAACGCGGGGCCATTTTCTGCTTTTTTCGGGAAATTTCCCTTTGCTCCATTTGCCGTGGTGTCATGTACCTACTCTTCTCCTGACGTTTCACTTTCGAGCGTCACGCATCCGCTGCCCTCGCCTGCTCGCCGCGTCTGCTGTTCACGCGCGGTGCGTTATCCACGGTCGCATTTATCGCGCGACAAAATGTAAAAAATGCTAAAAACCCGCCTCAATCTCCCCTCACATCTGGGATTATCTCGGGAGACAGTTTTAACAGGCACAAAGGGACCCCTTTTTTATTATTCTTCCAGACAACAAAGATGCCCGGAGAGGAATGTCTATCGCTATCACCAAAGAAACCTGTTTGTTATGAATGGTCCCTTTCTTTTTTTATCGGGCTCTCTAAATAGTGATCGGTGGCTAAACTGGGGGCCGGACGGTCTGAGCGGCGGTTATCAGCCGCGTGAGTCATGGATTGACCGCCCCTATCTCCACGGACGCAGCCAGTCGTCCGTCATTGTGCTGCGGTCCCCATGGCGACGCGCAACGCCTTCTCCGCGCGACGGCTGGCCGGTGCCTCTGTCTCGTTTTATTGCCCTGTGTCAACTGGAAGAAATACTTCCGCTTTGGGGCCCATCCACTTGCCCCTCTTTGTTGGCAGTGCTTCCATGACAACTGTTGATCCCTTATCTCCATAAACGCAGGGCTTCTTTTTTTTTTATTATTTAATTGCGTTCATAAGTGTAGCTACCGCAACCGAGGATTGCGACCGAGGAAGCGCAGAAGGGGAGGCGGGCAGGACAATAGAGCCATTGTAAACTAAGGAGGGACCAGTCACTGAACATGAAGTATTATTTCATCTGGGCGTGCGAAATCGTCTGGCTAAACGGGTGTGCTGTGTGGCAGATTATCTCACTGCTGTGCAGAGACCTTTCGAGGGGCAAGTGCTCGAAGCGAGAAAAAGGGCATCAACACAAAAAAAAACGAGTTTTACGAGTTCATTATTCAGTTTCACGTTATTGTATGGAATATATTTTACAAAACTGAATGGAAATTCATGACAGCAATGATAATAATACAAATATTATTTTTTTTTAAAATCAAATCAAAGGTGCACATTGGGCACTTGGGGCAAAAGGGGCAGGAATTTGGGCACCCAGATCCGCCCAGAACCCACAACCACAAATGCATTATGAAGTGTAGGTCACTTAAAAAGGCTTAAAATATAACTGCATAACATGATAATTGTTTTGTTAGCTCTTTGGTAGCTCCAGGTAGCTCTGTGTACCAATAGGATTATTGTGATTGAGTGATTTCTGGGAATTGCAGTTCAGAATCAGAAATTCTGTAAATAAAAATGCTAGAAGCTATAAACTCAAAGTAAATCTCCTTGAACATTTCTGTGGTGCTTGCTGGAAATTCAGAGCACAGGGCATGCTGATGTTAACCACCATTAGGGTTGTTAGGTCAGAATTTCTGCTCATTTTTCCTTTAATTTAGTCATGTAAATTGGGATGCATTTCAGGGTGTAATTGCTGTACATATGCCTCTAGATTAGGCTTAAATCTGAGAAAATATCAAAGACCTTTCAGAGTTTTCCGTCCTAAATTAATCGCAACTGATGTTCTCACTATGCTCACTATTGAAAATGAACAAGCAAAAAAGAACATAGAGGACATGAACTTGGTATATAGTTGCAGCTGTGTGTGTACACAGACCTCAAGCACATGTATTACACTCATTTCCTCTAACATAACATAACATACTATAACATAACATATTGACGAGAACAGGCCATTCAGCCCAACAATGTTCGCCATTATCCTGACTAAATTTCCTTGCTCTTCTGATTACCTAGACTAGACCGTATCAAGTCTAATCTTGAAAAATCCCCAGAGTTTCCGCCTCTACTACTGGACTGGGCAGGCTATTCCACACATTGACTACTCTCTGTAAATACATTCTTCCTAATGTCTGTCTGTGATTTACCTTCTCCTAATTTCCATTTATGTCCCCTCGTTCTATTAACAGAACTCAAACCTGAAGAATCTGTCGTAGTTCACTGTGTTGAGCCCCTTCGTGAATTCAAAAAGCCTCATGTAAGTCTGAGCTCTCTTGATCAGAGAGAAGAAATGGCAGTAATAAAGCAGGCCGGCATATTGGGGATTCCAAATTGGGAGAATATAAAAACAAAAATTGGTCGCGGAAAAAAAAAAAATTGTAATAAAGTTCTAATTAGATAAGCATGTTAAACGATAAACAGTCGAAGTGTAAATAACAGTAATTGTACAGTTATTATGGTTTTAATTGCGAAGCCGATCATCTTTCAAATAACTACCGGAGGTGCTGTTTAAATAGCGTACCGGTGGGAAGGAGGAAGAAGGAGTGAAGGAAGAGAAGAAAGGCATTAAGAAGAGCTGGAGTGCCAACAGGTTTGAGCTACGGAGAAAAGTGGAGGGAGAGAGAGACAGAGAGAGAGCGAGAAGCCTAGACAGTGGATAAAAGGCTCTAAAACAAAACAGAGCATGACAGGAGGACAGCAAGCTTTTAAATTGGCTTGGCTGAGGGGTGGGGGGGGGGCATGGGGGGGTTAGCAGTTCAGACAGGTTTACACTGGACAATAGCTCTGCTTAGGACTGCCAAACACTGATTACTTCCAGGACTGGATTAATCTCCAAGAGCCACTTTTGTCAGTCACAACAGAAAAGAAAAAGCATTTCCCCCCTCTCTTTCTCTTTCTCTCTCTTTCTCTTTCTGTCTCTCTCTTCATTGCCCACACGTTAATAGCTCAGTCCTTATTTGCATTGAAATTAGTTATATTTTTTTCCTTTTTTTTGATCGTTTTTCTTCCCGTTTTTTATTTTTATTCAACAACCCCTCCTCCCCTCCAACCAATTAGACCTGGTCACAAATCTCCCATTTTATTTCCCTTTGTGTGTGAGTCTCGCTGTCATGGCCTAGGAGGCTGGCTGGCTCTCTCCCTCTCTCTCTCTCTTTCCCTCTCCCTCTCTCTCCCTCTCTCCCTCTCTCTCTCTCTCTCCCCCTCTCCGCTGTGGTGACTGATGAGACGTGTGTCAGGGTGTTGTCACGGGAAGGGAGTGGGGGGGGGGGGTGGTGGCGGGCGAGGGTTGGGGGGGGGGGTGGCGGGCGAGGGTTGGGGGGGGGGGGGGGTACACACACGCAGGTCTAAGGTGGAGACGGCCAATCAGCGGGGACCCCCGCAGTAGATCAGCGGTCATCGAGCCGGTCGCCGCGCCTGACACTGACAGCATGCCTGTCCAGCGTGTCAGCCCACCTGCACCATCGCCTAGAGGCACATCTCCAGGGCCCACCATTCTGTCAGGGGAATCCTGCACTCATTAAACGCACTGGCCCAGTAATTGCCAAAACACTAATACATATACATACACACATACCTACATACATACATGCATACCTACATACATACAAACCTACACACATACATACATACTATGCATACTTATCGTATTTTCAGTAACATACCCGTATAGAGACAGACTGATAAATCTTTTGTATATTTGTTTCAGTGCCTCTTTATCATACTTTTCTTTTTTTTTTTCCCCTACTGCCTCTTCCTCCTCAGCGCCTCCATCGCGGCGCCTCTCACCGCGGGTCACGGGTCACCTGTCCTCCTCCTCCTCCCGGATGTCAGGCGGGGAGCGGCGTTTTTTCAAAGTCAGGCGGCGCTCTCCGAGGCCGAGCCGTTCCGGAATGGATGTTCAAAGCGGGAAGCAATGCTTCAGAGGCGGCGCTGTTTATTTCCTGTCACGGGTATTGTGAAAGGACCACAATGCCACGCTGCAGCCCCCCCCCCCCCCCCCCCCCCCCCCCGCACACGCGCTGACAGCCTCATTACACAGTGTGTGTTACGCAGACTGATGTAGCGGGGTGGGGGCGTGGGGGGGGGGGGGGGGTTGGGGGGTGTGCAGGTGATGGGGCGATGGGGGTCCTCAGCACTGCTACTGACTAAAGAGGACAAAGGCCTGAATTCAATCAGCACTTGTTAGAGGGTTTTTCTCCCCATTGGGTGTTTGTTATTTTTATTTTTATTTTTTGTTTTTTACCTTTTTGGGGGGGTTCAGGCCTGGTTTTTGCTCTTTTGCTGTGTTTCTTGTTCTTTTTTTGCTACTCTGTAAAGCGTCTTTGTGACAGTTCACTGTAAAAAAAAAAAAAAAAAGAAAAGTGCTATACAAATTAAATAGATTTGATTTGTCTTTAATTCCGATTTGAATTCAGTCAGCACTTGTCCTTAAGTTCACACTCTGGCGATCGCTGAATTCGCAAAACCTTGTTAGTGACAAAAACAACAACAACAAAAAAAACCCAAAGTAAAGGCTGGCTGTTTGTCCCTCGGCTACGTGCCGCGCGGAGCTGCGGCAGCCTCGCTTTAGCCTTTACGGCCCCGATGTTCCCGCGTTGTGCTGACCCGTGCAGGACACGGCAGACAATTCACTTAACAAGCATAAAACAGCGCGCGCAGCAGCTCCACAAAAGCTAATAACAGTTAAAGGACGCTGCGCAGGTCGGGCACGGTGCAGCTGCGCATTTTCAAACGTCTGCACCATGGGTCCTCTGTCCCAGCGCCACCTGTTACCAGCCTCAAATGAAGTTTCTACCAGTTAGACGAAGTGGCTTCTAATGGTAAACCGAAACGAGTGCGTATTCCCAAGCAGTTAATTATTGCGAATTTAGCATCTTTAAAAAAAAAAAAACAGCTACATCTGCATGCCGTAATATATAGCTTTAAAAATTGCCTTCATTGACTTTATGTCACTTCGCAAACAGTTCTCTGGCAAGGCGTCTTGCATTAACTGCTACACCGAGTAAAAATGCAATTCATCTAGCGCCGAATAGCTTGCTCAGCTATTATTTGACAGTTTGATCGTATCAACTTGTTTGCAACCTGCGTGCAATTTAAAATCCTGTATTGTTATTCAGGCAATTTGTTTCGTATCTGTCTTTAATATATCAGTATTTTCCATAGTTATCAATAGTTGGCAAGGTACCCTTTGTATTTTTAAATTTTCCTTATTTATTCCTCCGAAGACATCAGCCTAACTTGTCTATCTGGTCGCTGATCAAATCAGTGCAGTAAAGTTTAAACTGGTATTTCAGATGAATGCGCACCTGGCAAGCTCAATCAAGCTCAGCTTACAGCCTTATTAACTAGCAGCTGTTGCCATTTTCACATGTACCTACCTCGCTATTTTGGGTGGTGGAAGGTACCTGATTAGGCAGGGCCAATTTTATTTTTACCTTGACCACACGGTTAAAGCTACGGCTGCCGAAATGAAAAGCTGTTTAAGTTTTCACCGGCTGCTAGAAAAACTTCTCTCGGTTGTACAAAATATTATTTGTATTAAACAAAAAACTATTTGGTATTTTCAGTCTAAGGACTTTGTTTAGGTCTAACTTACGCTCACAAGTAACTTGAGAAATGAGAATGTAATACAGATCTGATCACATGCAGCAAGGAAATATACTGTCATATATTACATTATGAATTAATAATAAATAAAAACTGTATGTATTACGGTCATGTAAATGACCGTAAGCTTAGGGTTGTAACTAGGTAGCTGTTTCGTAGGTGACTTAGTTAATGCACCTGTCTTAATTACTGCTTGTATTTTTCCATAGACTGCGTTGTTGCTGTTCTCGTTTGTGTTAGTGTTAATCAGTTTAACCTTCAGGGTCCAAGTTGAACTATGCGGTTGTTCCCTGCACTTGGACCGGTACTTCTCTCTAGGGTTTTCGACATACTTTTTCCTGGTTATGGTTATACACTTTGTTGTACGTCGCTCTGGATAAGAGCGTCTGCCAAATGCCTGTAATGTAATGTAATGTAATATTACATTCACATTTATTTAACAAATGTCAAACTCTCCTTTTATGTTTTCACATAATTATAAGACTGACAGACCCTGCACAGGATATGCCCAGAAAAGGAAGTAACAGCACTACAAATTACTCATACAAAACCATGATGCCACTACTGAAGCCTCATTTGCATTTATCCATCTATAATACCTCACAATCAAAAGCCTCTTCTGTCCTTTTCTTCATCCCTCTCTCCATCCCTCTCTCCACCACCTCTGTACACCCCACCCTCCTCTCTCACCTCCGGCAAAACCCTCGACCTCCGCTTCCTCTCTCCTCTCACCCTCTTCCTGGTCAATCTCCACTCATGTGAAATCCCCAATTTCCCCAATTCTGGGTACACTCCCCCATTCACCTCCACACCCGCCGTGCCCCTTGCCGCCAGACCCATCCCCGGTCTGACCCGTGACATCCTCTCCGCGTTCTCACGGCACAGTTTCAGCCGCTATCACGTTACCATGGCGCCACCCTTAAACGCGTCGCGTCGCTGTCGGAGGCGCTAACCTTTAGCCGCCCCGGCTCCAGCTGGGCCTCAGCTGATTGGAGTAATTAAGCACTCAGTGGATGGACTTTAACTTTGACTTGAGAGCTAATAGCCAACAAATATATAAAAGCAATAAACTAATGGTGTGAGTAATTAACCAAGGGTGTAATTAAACGCATGGCGGAGCATTACTCACACCAGGAATGTTAAACACTCCGCTGTTGTTTAAAGCCGGGCCTTTTTCAGCTCTGTCTCCCAGCGGCTCTTTGAAGGGATTACACACTGAGCCGTTCTCCGTGTTTACAGATTCTGGCGTCTTTGTGAAAACACAACCACAAAAAAAAAAAAAAAACACAGCAACGTGGAGTACGTTCAGCAGACTGCCACTGTCAAACAGCAGACTGACCCATCGGATTGAGGCATTGATCATTTATATTCATACAAATGCGGATGTTTAAGAATTATGACAATTGTTTGTATTGGGGAATTCTAGAGAATTATAGAAAATTTTCTACAATATATGTGCAGATTGTCATACCATCCAAATTAGATAATGGAACTTCACAAACACAAACCATTTACAGTCAGTTGTGTGACGCAAAAACTAGACCCGTTGGTAACTCCTTGACCAACTGGTATGACACGCCAAAGTTGGCGGCTCGCGGCGAAAAATCGTTCCGTCGTCAGGCAGACAGGTTTGGCGCAGATCGATAAAGATGGATCCTCCACCACTCCCCGCGTTTCCCATGATGCAGCGCACGAGAGGACGGGACTCCTGAGCGGCTGCTTCTCACGGAGCGCCCCCCCGGCGGCCCGCCGTGCGAAGCCGAATGCAGATGAGGGGCGCTGATGGATTGGGGAGTAAGTGCTGAGAGCGTGTGTGCGCGCGGACCCCGGCTGTTTGCTCAGAGGATCCCGTCCCGAATCCCCCCCGTCTCCCGAAATCCCTGTTTGAGCGGGAGGAAGGCCGAGTGTCGGGCTCGCCGCCGCCGCGGACGGTGGCTGCTGGGGGAAGTAATTGAATCGTCAATGTCAGACTGTCCCCCTTCTCTTCCCCCCCTCCCCACCCCTCCCGCTCCCTCTCTCCATCAACCCCCGAACCCCTCTTCAGGGTCCCCAATATCTACACCACCACCACCCCCCCTGCCCCCCCCCCCCATTACAACCCCCCCCCCTCCCCTCCCCTCCCCTGCCCAACTCTCTTGCCATTTTAACACGTTGCCTTTGGACAGCCGGAGTCCAGGGGAAATATATATATATATTACATTCACAATTATCAGCTTTGCGAATATTAAAATATGAGGTGCCATTGGTGGGCGTATTTTGATTGGTATTTCAACCTTTGGCTGCCCTGCTAGGCACCCCTGGCTCTCCGCGCCGGGGACGGAAGCCTGGAATTTAATTCCGAAATGATTCGGGATAATACGGGTGACGGATAATGTATGCATGAAAGATATTATGTTTGGGCTAAATGCAGGAGGGGCCGGGGCTATCAGAGTTGAATAATCACAGCTAGTGAGTTATAATCTTGGAATACCTTACTGTCAGAGCTGGGAGAGCAGCTCTTAAATCAAGCGGGAAAGAAAATGGCGGAGCAGGGAAGCCGAGAGCGGAGGCTCCGAACGCTGTTCTTTAATGATCTTTCATTTGCGGCCAATATCCCTCTCTCCTCTCCTCCGCACCGCACACCTGGGCTTCCGGATCCGACGCGTCGCGTCGCGTCTCTCCGCCCACAGACCCTCTCGTACCGACGAGATCCCGTTCAACAACGCTTTTCGGTTCCCCACTGCGGCCGAAGAGGACTCTGCTCTGCCATTTCTGAGGTGCTCGGCCAGTGAACGCTGAACACGGTGGCTGAGATTTACATGGTAAAATGTTCAGTGTTAAATCAACTCTTACAGAGCACATATGGTCCCTATTGGACTCGTACGCTCTCTGTTATAGTTTAAATAACACTGGCCGTTTTAGAAGTCAAAGGGAACAGATTTTAAAAAGATGCAATAACACGGCTCCTGGTTTTGAGTGATGTCATATATCAGCGTTCTAGTTTGTGCTGTGAACACAGTCGTTTTTATTGACTTTTGTCCTTTCAGAGGAAAAATTGCATTAGTCCAATTTGTGCTTGAAATAGAGGGGCAGTAAAATATCTGCCGTCCTGATTGTGACAGACACATTATCACGTTCAGTGTGACATTAAAAAATAACTGGCTAACTCTTCTTTGAAGCCTGCATATTGTAAGCATTTAAACAGTCCCTGGAGCACTATGATCAAGTATGAGCATTTATAAAATAGTCACTCCTGCTTAACTATTACACAAATTCTGTTGAAATATTTAATGTGTGTCGCCGAGACACTGATTCTAATATTAGGCTTGCGCTGCCTGTGTTTGACAGGACACGCTCACGCTCATCCTGTAAATCCTTACGGATGCCCGTTTAAAAATATCTGTGGATAAAAGAATGCCGGGTGTTTTTATGGAGTCTGTTCCACACGCTTCCCTTTCCTGAAGTTCCCCCTCCAAATGTCTCTCAGACTCCACACTTTCCCCTTTTCCTCCTCTCTCTCTCACCGTCTATCTCTGTCTCTCACTCCCTGTCTTTCTTCTCTTCTTTCTCTTTTTCTATCCCTTTCTATCTCTGCCTCTCTCTCTGTCCCCCTCTCCATCTCTCTCCCTTTCTCTCTCTCTTCTCTCCGTCCCTCTCACTATTTCTCTCTATTCATCTCTCTCCCTCTTTCTTCTTTTACCTCTCTCCTTCTCACTCCCTCCCTCTCTCTCCCTCTCTCCTCTCTCTCTTCTTTTCCTTGTCTCCCCCTTTCCCTCTCCCTCCCTCTCCCCCTCTCTCTCTCCCTCCCTCCCCCCCCCCTCTCTCTCTCCCTCTCCCTCTCCGTCTCTGTGCTTTTGTTCTCCCTGTGCCTCTTTATCACAGTGTGAAGGCTGAGAGAGATATTATTAATCCCGGGGTAGGAAGCGGGGTTAGTGGTATGGATGGCATTGTGAGCGTGGTAATGATAGGGCGACGTGCTTGGCCGGTGGCCTGTGTTGCTTTGATGAATGGGGAATAGGGGCAAAGTGAGCGGTGTGGGCTGGCAGGTTGCTGGGCCATACAATCCCACCCCCTCCTCCTCCTCCCAAACCCCCCCCCCCCCCCCTTAACTCTGCCCCCCACCCCCCTACCCGCTGGGTACTTCATCCTACCACTGCCCCGGTACAAGGGTAGGCCAGGCAAATGCCCCCCCTGCATGTCTCCTGTCCTCCTCTGCATTCCTCCGTTGTCCTTTCAACTGTTTGCCCTCTATCCTGCCCGCGTCACATGCTCTGTGGCCAGGTGAAATGCATGCTGGGGTGAGATATATATCACTTAAGACCCGGCAGTTTTGTCCCCTGTAGGGGACATGAGCCTCTGGTCATAATCTTAAGAGCAATATATTCTACTATGCTAAAGCCTACATCACAAGAAAAAAAAGACATTCAATAAAAATATTACAATGGTTCTCTAATAGTTTTGAAAAAAACACACACCAACATGTATTTGTCATGATGTAAAAATTTTAAAAATTAAAATACATAAACTGCCAGGTTTTTGTCTGCTGGGTCTCAAGAGAACACACACACACACACACACACACACACACACACACACCAGGCTTAACATGCGAACCTGTGGATAAGCAGGATTTCTGGCACCAGCTGTGATTCCAGATGTGATGACCTTACTGGGCAATATTTGTCATGTGAGCTTTTTCACACTTTCCTGTGATGTCATCAAAAGGAAAAGAGTGATTTTTTTTGGGAGGAGGGGGGGCACTTTATGAAGTATTCTTCAGACCTGTGTAATTACGGAGTACATCGTGTCATTCACAAGCATTAAAAGACTACAACCATTGTGCTTAACAGCGTCTGTTTAAAGACAGAGGGGCCTCAGTGCCAGCAGAGCGGCTACGTGCGACCAACAAAAAGCTGTTAGGTACAGTTTATTGGGCTTTGCACCATAAGGCCTTCAGATTGGCCATGATAATTGCTATAAATGAGATGGATGGTGCGAGATAACACAGGAAAAGAGTACATTTTAAACAGAGGTCAATATGTACTACAGCTGATAGGATCTTTCATCACAGGTTTAACAGAAGTCTCTCTGTCCAGAGTGACAGTGTTCAGCTCCTGGGAACAAAACAGAACTGCCAATCAATGTTTAAGAACTACAGTATTATACTTCCTGTGTTTCAGAACTACATCAAGTATACCGTAGAAAAAGAATGTTCTATTGCATTGCCCGCCAGAAGCTTTTTGGTCATCTTTATTGTTCTAAGTAAAACCCAAAATGCCTCTTGGCTCTCTGGCGTATTATTGGCTATATTAAACTCTCTGAAACACTGTTCTAAGGTGGAGCTTTTGCTGCAGATGAGGATAGCTCTGTCTGTACTGCAGTCCAGCACAGTTGGGCCTGGTGCATCACATGCCATTCTTTTTAAAGGCAAGCACTGTACCATCCAGGGGAAGCACTGCACCATCAGGAAGAGCCAGACAACGACAGGAAATAAAGGGTTCCTATGCAGACGCTATGAGTATCTAACCTGCTCCTGGTCTGGGCCGTGGGGGAGGCTGGAGCATATCCCAGCATGCATCGGGTGAGAGGCAGTAGTACACCCTGGACAGGTCGCCAATCCATTCCAGTATGAGAATATAAAACCCAGCATATGTGTTTGGTTGGACGTACAGTAGGCGACCAGGCGTTCATAAATCAGCTCAAAGGCTATTGGATTACCCCATGCCTGGACGGGCCCCCTCAACACATTCTCTGCTACTCATTTTCATATTCTCAGTGATTGGTTTTTCATAAAATTTAAAATCAATATCAAATCCCATTTAGTTATATGTATGTTAAATGAACAGGGTGCCGTTGGAATAACAGCTTCAATAACCCCCTCCTAATATCCCATTACAAACCCGCGTCCGTCCGTCAGTGATTTTTTGTCTTCCTAAATAATATTTACGGCCGGAACGCGCGAGCGCAACATTAACTTTTCCTTCCGCGACCGGCGCGAGCGGGTTTCGACCGAACGTTCGCCGACCCGTCTTCTTCGCAAACGCAGCTTTATCCCAGACGTCTCACGTAACGAACCCGGACGCGTTTCTCAACCGCCTCCTTTCGAAAAAGGGCTCTGTGCTCCCCCGCCACGCGCGTCTCTGCGCCGCGACGGAAGGCCGGGGAAATCGTTTAGGCGCGCGCCTTAATTGCGGTTGTAATTAGAACGGAACGCGCCCCCCCCCCGACAGAACAAAGGCTTCGCGGCGGCCCCAGTCTCGGCCGCGCGTCCGGACGGACGAGCCGGCCCGCTCGCCGGCCCGCTCGCCCGCGTAATCAGCCCTAATGATGAAGACTGTGGCCCAAAGTGCCGAAGGACCGCCCCCAGAACAATAATAACACGGCGTGATTACCACGGGCCCTAATACGGGCGAGTATATCATTACCTTATTACCTCTTGACAGAAGTAATTGAAATATACTTATTAGAGCTGTAGGGTGTGCTCGGGCCTGCCCAGCACTCCCCCGGGGGGAGAAAAAGAGAGGATTGAAAATAATCAGAAGAGGAGGAAATTGCAGGCAGCACTCGGGGGTGATGGGACCCAGAACTGTCCTCCTCTGCCGCCGTCCGACCTGTCCCCCCCCCCCCCCTCCCCGTTCCGTCCCCAGACCGCGGGCCGCGGGTGAGGGGAACCCCCTCTTCCTTCTCCCCCCTGCTCCCCCCCGTTCTCTCTTCCCTCCTCTGCACGTTGCTTCTTCTTCCTCCCCCCGGCTCTTCTCTACAGCCCAAACCATTCCCCCGCCTCCCTGCTCTCTCTCTCGGTCACTGTGAAACCTTGCTTATCGCCCCCCATTGACAGGGTTGGGAACTGCAGGCAAACAGAGAAGCTAGTGCGGCTAGTAACCGAGGAAATGGGTAAATTCAGAGTCGAAACCACAATGGGACCTTTTCTCACTTAAAAAAAGGATTGAAAGGAAAACAGAATAAAAAATAAAAGAGTTTAAAACTATAGAAAAAAAGAGGGTGGCATGTGCAGGGGTTTGTAAACTCATCTTACTAATCTGACACGCCACTTTAAATATCAGATCTTTATTGATGCCAGCTCCTCACCAGGCCTCCCACAGTAGAATAGGTGCCCCCCCCCCCACAATAGAGTAGATGCCCCCCCCCCCCAAAACCCCCATTCCGACCCCCCCCCCACCCCTCATCATTGAGCAACGGCACAAAGTCCTGGGGATCCATTATCATCATCCCCACCTCTCCCCTCCCTCTTCCCTCCCGCCACAGATCGCCGATCACAATCCATCTGGTCGTCTGCCGGAAGTTCGGCTACGCTGAGACATAATATCTCAGCTCCTGGCACCCCCGCTCGCTCTCCGCCCCCCCCCCCCCCCCCCCCGCCCCCCCAGATAACTGTACATTTATTTGATTATCCTCTTACTTAGGAAGCGATGCGTCTTCCTGGCTAATGCCCGCCACCCTTCGCCGGCGCATTTTTTAAACAACTGGGGGGCACCATAACTCTCCGGGGGATCCTGGCAGCGGAGGACTGGAGGTGTCACCGTGTTTTAATCCACGGCCCGGCTGAGAGCCCCGCCCGCGGGCGCGGCCGTCCATCTCATCAGGGCGGGGCCGCGCTTCAGCTCGCGTCCGAAACGTCAGTCTGTCCGCCGGACGCCGGTCCTCTCGTCCATCAGCACGCCTTCCAGGACGGGCCCCCGCGCCTCGAGCACCCTCGCCTGAACGACGCCGCCGTCCCGGCAGATCGACCGCCGTGATCTCCCCTAACAAGCTACCCCCGTGCCAAATTAAACAGAGGCGCTCGCGTTCAGCGGGGAAGCTTCGGCGCCTGCGGGTACGATCGTAAAAAAACAAAAAACAAACAAGACCTCGTTTGTTTCCTCTTTTTATTCCTTCTTTGAAACGAGATCAAATCAGGTCTTGTTTTTTTTTCTTTTCTGTGATCACATAAGAAAATGTCCCCGCCGATATTCCTCCACCTGACGCGCTTGTTTGCTGCTGTTCCCCCGCGCGACGTGTTTGGGGGGGGGGGGGGGGGGGCAAAAAACAAGTGAATACTGGAGATAAACTTCTAGCCGAGCTAGTCCCGCCGCGTGACGGCGGCCACGAGATACGCGATCATTAGCGGCGGGTGTCTCCGAGTTTGGGAGGAAAAGGGGTTCAGCCCCCAGTTGGGCTGACACTAATTGGATCGGCGGGTGCTCCGGCTGCATCGCTGTCATTTCTGCGCCCGTGCGGCACACGCACGCACACGCACGCACGCACACACGCGTGTGCGGCTGCGTGCGCGCTTGTCACGTATGTCTGCGGGCATGTCGGCGGTGCTAGGCGCCCCCCCAGCCCCCCCACTCCCCCCCATATCTGACGGGACGGGGGGGGGGGACTGACAGCGCATGGCCGGCTCTGATTATGCCGCCGCGCCGTCTCCACCGTGTCACTTCCTGCCACCGATCGGCGCGCGCAAATTCGGGAGAGGGAGAGAGAGGGGGGGGGACGTGCCGGGTGTCAGAATATTACAGCCACTAATGGAAAAGCTTCCCCCATTCATATGGGACCAGCATTACTGGGGCTTGTCACAGTCCACTGGGCACTAAACTAATGGGCCAAATCTGACGCAGTACTGAGAGAGAGAGAGAGAGAGAGGGGGAGAGAGAGGGAGGGGGAGAGTGAGAGAGAGAGAGGGACAGCAAGAGGGAGAGATAGAGAGAGAGGGAGGGGGAGAGGGAGGGGGAGAGAGAGAGAGGGACAGCAAGAGGGAGAGAGAGAGAGACAGAGAGAGAGGGACAGAGAGGGAGAGAGAGGGAGCAGTAAAGAGGGAGAGAGAGAGAGAAAGGGACAGAGAGAGTTAGAGAGAAGGAAGAAGAGAGACAGGGAAGGGAGAGAAAGAGAGAAATAAAGAAATGGGGTGAGGAGGGAGTTCATGGATGGAGATGGGCAGTGAATGAGGGAGTAGGACACAGTGCAGCAGTGGAGAGGGAGTGAGCAGTTCCAGCACTCTGACCTTCCTTCCAGAGACAGCAGGAAGAGGGAGAGAACCTCAGCCAGGTGCTCTAGAGGAAGACCTGAGATCACAGTCACAGTCACAGTGACCTAGAGAAGCCCTGAGATCACGGTCACAGTCACAGTGACCTAGAGAAGACCTGAGATCACGGTCACAGTCACAGTGACCTAGAGAAGCCCTGAGATCATGGTCAGGGTAACAGTCACAGTGACCTAGAGAAGCCCTGAGATCATGGTCAGGGTAACAGACACACTGACCTAGAGAAGCCCTGAGATCACGGTCACAGTCACAGTGACCTAGAGAAGCCCTGAGATCACGGTCACAGTCACAGTGACCTAGAGAAGACCTGAGATCATGGTCAGGGTAACAGTCACAGTGATCTAGAATAAGATCACAGTCCCCTGCTTCCATTCCAAGAAACCACTATGACATCATAAGTCCTCTCCTTCCACTCTTCCATTGTGTCCCGTATAAAACTTCCTGTGAGCCGAGCGTCTCCCTGCAATGAAGAATTTCATCACAAAAGAAGTCTGTATTACTACCCCCCCATTCCAGGAACACCCCCCCCCCAACCAAAAAATGGACTGGAGCCAGATTACCCCCACCTCCACCCCAGCACCTGAGCCGCCCCCGCTCATCCTGACGAGGGTCCGCGGCTTCGCCCGCTCCCCGGCGAGCAGACAAAATGGAGGCGGCCGAAGCGAGCCGCTGTCGCTGTCATTCTTCGCGGGGCTTTATAGCGCCTTATCGGGGAATGTGAAAGCGCGCGGCGTGACATCCCACACCGGGCTGAGCAGATACGCCGATCCATTTCGCAGCCGGCGATTTGACAGGCTAGACTGCCCCCGCTGAAAAGCATCAGTCAAGCGCTCCGCCGCCGCCCCGGCTTTCTCTCTCCCCTCCCTCCCTCCCTCTCTTTCTCTCTCTCTCTCCCTCCCTCGCTCCCTCGCTCTTCTACCCCGTCTCCCTTCCCCCCCCCCGCCACCCCCCCCCCCCCCAGCCCAAACCCTCGCAATCTCTAAGCCTCGCCTCTCGAAAATTGAAAAGCCCATCCGGCGACAAAAAAAAAAAAAAAGAAAGAAGAAAAAAAAAGAATGAAAAGAAAGAAAAGAGGCACCGGTGAAAAAAAAAAAGAAGGAATACCGTTTTTAAGTATCGAAAATAAAATGATAAGGGGGTTGTGTGCGTGGGGGGGGTGGTTTATGGGGGGGGGGGTGCTGTATATGGGGGCCAGGGAAGATAACATTGTGGATATTGTGACGGAAATAGGCAGGAGAAAAGGAGGAGTGAGAAAAGCAGGGGGGAGATAGGGGCCGTAAGCTCCGAGTTGAGGAGATGACACAGCCGCTAATACGAATGTTTAAATATTGATGCGTTGGGATGAAGGAGGATCGCCTTTGAATGGAATTGAGTGTCGAGGGGAGAATCTATTACCGAAAATCTGATGCGATTTGACGCCGGCGAGGCAGCCCTGCATGTCATTCCTCAGTAGTTCCTGTAATCTCCTCTCCCCACTTCACTTAAATCTTTTTTTGCCTTGCTTGAGTAAACGCTGATTATCCCCGCTCCAGCGGAGGAGAGGGCCCGGGGAAAGAGGGAGAGGCGCGCGGAGAGAGAGAGAGAGAGAGAGAGAGAGAACGGGGCGGAAGAGAGAAGGGGGGGCTGGGTGGGGGGGGGGTTGTGGTGTCGAACCCCAGGTTTTTACCTCTTACCGGCACCTGTGATCTCGGACAGGAAACTGACGCTTGGAGCCGCGGAGGCCGGCGCTTTACCCGACGCCATCGCGTTAAAAACGAAAAAAAAAACGGCCGAGGTGCGTCACCGGGCCGCCGACCGCAATTAGCGAGCGCTGTGACCGGCGCAGGCGACGTGACTGATCCCTTTCTGCTAACAGGAAATAAACGGGCCATTGTGAGGCCAGGAGCCTTTATGGCCCCTGCATCCGTTTTTTATTTTCATGTATTTTTTTGTATTTTTTTTTTTTTTTTTTGCATGTGTGGTGCCGCCAGGCGACCTCGCGGTAACTTTGTTCTGTCGCTCCGCCGCGGGCGGAGAAACGAATTTGACTCGTGACCCCTTCGCTGAAACGGAGCCAAGACTTTGGCAGTGGAGAGATTAACATGGCCGAGGGTGGGGGGGGGGGGGGGGGGCAGGGAGTGGGGGCACGGGGGAGGGCTCCCCCTCTACCTCCCTGAAAATGAGGGTGCCGCTCCGGAGTCAGACCCGCCCCCTCCAGGCCAAGCGCTCGGGCCTCTCCAGGTGCGAGAATTGAGTTGGGCCTTTAGCCCTGGTTTCTGCCGGCTGACCCCTGACCCCGCGCTGTTATTGGCTGTTGTTGTTGTTTTGGCCCATTGTTTTCCCCGTTCGGATGGATGGAGCGGCCGTCGCGGTTAAAAGCCCTCGCCCCGACACCACTTCCTCTCCGCACAGGAAGTGTGTTCCGTGGCCTCTCTGAACCGCTCGCGTCACAAAGAGCTCTTTTGTCCGGCAGCGGAGTTTTCGTGACTCGTGCTTTGCAGTCAGAGGCTTTTCCTCTTTCCCTCTCGCACCTGAAACCAAAACCAAAGGGCACCTGAGGACATTGAACATTCACAGGAAAAAGAGTGCTGAGGTGCATCTGTGGACTCAGACACCGGGGGCGTCACAGTGGGTGGAATACTGGGACTGACCATCCAGGACCCCCAAGGCTGTGGAGGGGGGGCGTTGGTCTAAAATTTTAAGGGGGGATCCACAGAGACTGCATATGCACAGGGCCTCAAATTTCACGCTGCACCCCTGTTAGACACTCCACTAGAATATACTAGAAAAACAGACTAGTCTACTCAGTTAGTCAGCTTTCTCCTGTGTCTGCTATTTGAACACAGGCCAGAGTTTACAGTGGATGGTGGTGCAGAGCGATCTAAAAGTCTGTTAAACGAGCATAATCCACATCGACTCAAGCAATAGTATGAGCAGCGTGGGCTGGTCCCGTAACAAGCATCTTCAGGCAGTGGCAGGGATGAGTTGTCTGAAGTCTCCAACAGAGAACACAAAGCAAATACTTCTCTGCGGTTCATTTTCGACATATCGGCGCCCTTGGGAAGGAATCACAGAGAAACTGGAGAACGATAAGGCCATAATCACACAGCTGATGCGGGTCAGAACCCAATCACGGGAGAAGCAGGGCTGAATCGAACCCAGGGCCGGTGTACACACACACACACACGCGTGTGATTGTGCACTGCAGCCTCTTCTATACCTCTGTGAGGCGAGATTAGGCTCAGGAGCAGACCCACACTGCCGGCCTCGTCCTTCACGCGAGGGGGACGAACAGGCCGCCCCGCGCCCCTCTGACACCGACGTCGTGTTCGGTGTCAGGGCCTTGTCTCGTCACACCCCCCCCCCCCCCCCCCTCGTGTCCCCCCCTCCCACGTCCCAGCGCGGCGACGGGCGGCGGCCCCCGTGTGCTTGACGAGCGGGCGGCCGCGTCACCGGCGAATCGATGGCCGCTGGAACTTCCTTCAGCCGCCCGGGAAAAATAATTAAAAGCCATCGATCCCGCGTCGGCCACGCCATGAATATGCAACAGCCTCTTCCTGACCTTCAAAACCCGGCAAGGCCAGGTGACTTCAGTCCTCACTGCTGCTCCTCTCCCCCTCTATTTACTTATTTTTGTTCTGTCTCTCTTTTCTTGCTTTCTCTCTATCTCTCTCTCTTTTCTCTCTCTCTCTCTATCTATCACTATCTATCTCTCTCTCTCTCTATCTCTGTCTCTCTCTCTCATAAGCAAACTCTTTTTCCGACATCTGTGGCCATTCGAGATTCAGACAAACGTTTATGTAAATCCTCCTCTGGTGTCGCGTGACACCGGGAGGACTGCGATTGGTTTAGCCCGCATCGCGTGGTGTGTCACACTCACAATCTGTACCTGGAATTTACCTTGCGTGCTATACATAGCGTCTGCGTCTGCTTGGATCGCTGCCACAGGCATGCTAATTGCTGGTGGGCTAAGCACGGATGTGAGATGCGAGCACACTGATCAAAAGTGCAGCTCAGTTAGCTCAGAACTGTGGATGTGTGAATGCACTGTCGAGCTTTGTGTGATGGCTTGTTAACCAGTCATGTTAGCAAAATATTTAGAGGAAGACATATTTTATCAAATAAATGTTAATTCTCCGAAGGAACAGTGGCTCCTGTTGGCCCATTTTCACACGGTGAAAAGCAGATTAGAGTGTCTTGTGTGATACGGCTGCTGCTGGTTCTGCTGTGGCTGTTCAGAGACGGTGTCATGCTTATCTTACAGTGAGCCAGTAAAAGTCAAGCTGTCGCACTATGAACATCACGGAATCACCATATGAATGGAGGCGGCACGGTTTGGGCGAGATCAAAGGACAGTCTCATTACCTCTCCGTCACACTGATCATGTGATATGTGTGTAAATGCACATAAGTGTAAACACTCATTACCTCATACATGTCCTTCTATTCTCCCCCACACACACGCATGCAAACACACACACACACACACACACACACACACACACAGATGCACGCATGCAGGCACACACACACATACACACACAAACACACACGTACACGCACACATATGCAGGCATGCAGGCACACACACATGCACACATGCAGGCACACATACACACACACACACACACCTGCCCTCTGACCAGCTGAAAATGTCATTCCACACTTTATTACGTGCGTTGTCCCAGATCCCACATGCCTCAATTTGTAATTTTACGCATATCAATTAAGCGAAGCTCGACCGCAGAAAAAAAACATGCGTCGCATTTTTTAATGCGCCGTAATTGCACACGCAGTTTATCCCACAGCCGCATTCTCCCTCGTCCCTGTCTGTGACACTCATTTCCCCTTTCAGCCAGAATTCTGCCAGAAGATATTCTATTTTTCCTCGGGGAAGCCAGGTTCCAGTAGTGCACTTCCTCTCTTTATCAACATAAGTCATTGTCTGACCATTCGGAAGGATGAGGTATAATATCTAGTCCTGGTCAACAGTACATCAGTCTGAATTTTACCCCTCGAGGTGACTTGAACAAATGTACTCCTCTCCCGATATAATAAATACACTGTTTAAAAAGGCCACAGCTATGCTTAAGATTAACCTTGTGGTTATTCGCTCGGTAAAAAGAAGATGATAATTAATATTATCACTGCAGAAAAAAATAGTATGAAAATGGAATTAGTTAAAATCTCCAGAGGAACATACTGCACCGGCTACTAATGTTCATAATTATTTAGGTAAATTAGCACAAGCAACACAAGCTGTACTGCAGTTTAACTAATTGCAATTATGAAATGCAAAGTCATGGGAAAAGTGTAAATATCCGAACAAATAGTGCATTATGAGCATGACTTGATGACAATTGCAAATGCAGTTTTGTAAAAGGAAGATTTCCTAAGGGAAACATCCATGGCACGTTCAAGAAATAAAATAATACAGCTAAACAATGCGCATTTAATTGTTATTTTCTATTTGTAAATTAAGGGCCAAAGAAATCTAATTAACAAAAAAATTCCAGACTCAGGTGAAAATCTGTTGTTGGCAGTTGTACAACTACACCATACACATTTCCTAAATGAGACAATTCATTGCATTACAAAGACATTGTATATTTGGATATATTTTCATGGATTCACGTAAAATAAACCAATAGACATGCCTTGAAAATAGATCGACACACTATCAGAATCCAAAATATAAAACGTATTGCTTTCATTATCTGACATATAAAAATAAAGCTGGATATTGAGAGGTCTCCTGTCCGCACGTTTGCTATGGACCGTCTGCGTCGGCATTGACTACGGTTGGCAGGACAGGAGGGAGAGATCTGCGTGTCTATGGTGATGCGGGGGCGGGGGGCGGGTTAAATCGAAGTGACAGGGTGCTGTTGTCAGGCGGCCGTCTGCTCTGAAAAGACACGGTGCAGCTGTGCGGGGTGAGAGACGCGCGCTGCCATTTATCACGTTTTCATAACGTCTCTTCAGCTCCGGCGCTCGGCTCTTTTTCCGGATGACCCGCGGTGGGGCGGCGCGAGGTCCCGGCACCCAGCCTGCCCCTTTGCGCTCCCAGGGTAACGGGACTGTAACAGAGACGGATCGCGCTCGCGCCGCACCCGGCGCTTAGCATCGGTGCCGTTCACAAAGCAAACGCTGATCTGTGATTACAGCCGCGCGCCACCGAAGCTAATAAAGAGTGAGAAGGAAGACACTCGAATCCCGCTTCAAACATAATTCCCCCATTTTTTCCATTCTCCGGACGGAAATAAGAGCCAGAATGGGTTCCTTCACCATATCGTTCATTTTTGCCGAGTGTGTTTTATTATGGTGTCAATTTATGCATCTGTTTATGATTGTTTTTATTTTCCTAGCAGTAGTTTATAGACCATTTGCTTGAACTGATAGATTGCTTATTTGTTTATATATTACGGTGTTGATTAATTGTGCATATACCAGCATTTATTTGTGAGTAGATTACAGCATTGATTATTTGTATATATATTATAGGATTGCTTATTCATGTATATATTCAAGCACCGGTTGTCTGTATAAATATTGCAGCACTAGTTATAGATGTTTTCTGTTTTTCTTTAGGTTTATATCATTTGTCATTTGATTTTTAAACAGGCCTGGTATTGGATGATGTAAGGTTTAAATGAACACTACCATCACACATTCTGTCATGAAGATGGCACGCACACACACACCGACACACGCGCACACACACATACACACATACAGGGTCATTATTCCTGCAGGCTCTGTTCTCTTTTATGAGATGCATATTGGAATGGAGAGGAGAGAGATCTGTTTCCTGGCTTAGTTCAATCCTAGGGAATAACTCCAGCCATTTCAGCCTTGCTCAGAAAGCTATGCAGTAAAATGCCCGGCGTTACATCGTCCCTATGTGACTCATGTACTCAGTGCACTATTACAAACTTCAGACGTGCCACTGGGAATACATGACACATAATCACCCCTGTCATACAGCTCCAAGACCTTACGTAGTACAAACGGCACCAACCTCCCAGGACTACGAGAGCAGCAAGCCCTCATGGCTTACGGTGCAGAAGGCCCTGCGTCAGCTGGAATCTACAGACAAGGGCGGTCAGCTCCAGAAACCCGTCGACATCACGTCAAAGTGCGGAAAGCCTAACGAGAACACCCTACCGCCCCCCCCCCCGCACCCCCCCCCCCCCCCCCACCACCACCACCAGATGACAGTAATACAGATTGTGTGACATGTTTAAACCTTGACTTTGGACCACCGCGGTAAACACTGTTGGCATAATCGATTCTCGGCGAGGCAATCTGTGGTGGAGCCGCGCGGGTCAGCCCATTCGTATTCCCGCCGCGCCTCGGCCCCGGCCGCCCCGGCCGCCAGTCGCGCGTATTGGCGGAAACGTGTGAATAATTGAGCGCGCGGGGCGTGGGTGCTTTCCTGTGCATCCGTAAGTACCCGGCTCTGCCGGAGCTGTGGTAAGTACTCCCTCTAATTTCCTCCTCTCTTCTGCGTCTCCACTGCCACCCCCCCTCCACTCACACACACACACACACACACACACAAAACACCTGGATTTAGATTTTTCTTCCCTTGTCGTTGTATAAAAAACATGCCGGCGTTATACTTCATACACCCGGCTAAATATCACGCATCTAAGCAGTAACGTATGTGTATATGTGTGTGTGTTCTGTGTGTGTGTGCGTGTGTTTGTGTGTGTGTGTATATGCGTGTGTGTGCAGGTGTGTGTGTGTACAAGCAGGTGAGTGTGTGAGATTACCGAAGTTTCCCAGCTCAGCAGTAGCAGGGAAAGTCAGAATCTGGTGTGCTGAAAACCATGCGTTTCCAGTCTAATTCAGCCCCTCATTTCCCCTTAAAAAAACACAGCTCCCTGACATCATTACTGCAGGGGGCCTGGCGCTGAGGACGGCGACAGCGGTGGCAGCAGGTGCTGGCAGGTGGCCGGTGTGACAGGAGTGGGGCCGGATGATGAGGCGGCCGCACTGCCAGGGCGCTGACGGATGCGACAGCAATCAGGTGAGGACACCTCTGGCAGATCACCCCGCTCGCCCTCATCCTGTTCAAAGCCCCGTGCGGCTCGACCTTGGCTCCCGACCAACAGCTTAAGCAAGTGGCATTCAGACCCTGGATTGGCACTCTTCCTGTTTACTGTGGAGGCACTGTACCGGACCTCAGTGTTCTCGCACTACTGTGACATCATCGCACGGACCTCAGTGTTCTCGCACTACTGTGACATCATAGCACAGACCTCAGTGTTCTCACACTACTGTGACATCATTGCACAGACCTCAGTGTTCTCACTCTACTGTGACATCATCGCCCTGTCGTCTCTCGGCTGCAAACGCTGAAGGAACGTTCCAGGAACGATGCGGCTCAAGTGTGTGGCTGCTTAAAATGCTTCATCTGGGCATAAACCTCGCAATGTTCCGGTCCACATGCCAGTGGTGTGATTCAATCCAACCCATCCATCAAAAAGCTCTTATTTTCCACAGTGGACTTCCATGTATATACCAAGTACCAGTATGCATGCAACTGTGTGTGTGTGTGTGTGTTTCTGAAGTTGGTCAATCCATCTTGTCTGAAAAGCGTTTGTGCCTTAAAGAATCAAGATTGTGTTGGAAAATTATGATTTAATACCTCACATATAGGCTGCACACGTGTGCGCTTGTGCACGAGTCACTGTGCTTGCGCAAGTGTCATCATGCTCATGCAAGTGTCATTATGCTCACACACGTGTCCATCGTGTTCATGCACGTGTTCATTGTGCTCACACACGTGTCCATCGTGCTCATGCACGTGTTCACTGTGCCAGCGCACATGTCAACGTGCGCTTACAGGAGAAGCCGCAGAGGGCCGTGTCTGTTTGAGGATGTCCAATTTTACAGCTCAACTCCACAGGACTGACAGATCAATATAAGTTAAGGAGATAAATTATTTAAAGCCAACACTAATTATTTAGCTGTTCCTGAACTATGGATTCTTCCACAATATTGATGGAGTCCTGCTTTATGGCAGATTCTCCTCTTGGCTGCTGGACTTTGGTTCTCGCAGAATACAAATTGACAATTCTACTGGACCACAGACAGGCAAACCTACTCCTCCAGAATTGACTTTGTGCACGGTACATATTAGTTTAATTAAATTGGCCAAGTTAATCAGTTATTTGGGGAGGTATGGGGAAATTTGACGCTTGCTATCTCCCTTACGTGAAACTGAAAAGGCAGGATTATGAGTCTCTCAGTAAGAATAAAGGCACCTCTGCACTTCAGGTCCATTTTAAAGTTGATCTTCAATCTGATACACTGGCAGTTTATTAAAATGTCAGATGTGTTCTGGTTCAGCAAACTGACACACACTCGAATCACCCAGTCAAAAAGTCTAAAGCTGTGCTATGCTTTATCTTTTGCCTGAATTTAATATGAGTAATATATTCAATTAATATAAAAGCTAAACTATTCTATTGCTATTCTATATCCTACATACATATAGCAGTTGAAACAGTGATATACGAAATATGAAAATATTGCAATAGTACAAACATATGGGCAAATAAACACATTTTTGGCCCTTTAAGATATTGTATATATCTTATTTAAAGTATGCATCATTATATATTTTTATTTCAAGTTATATTTTGCACATATTCACATCATATTTCAGTGTTTTGCATATTTACAGGGGTAAATATTATAACAGCAAATTTAGCATTTGACTAACAAGTAATTCAGCCATATTTGCAATTTCAGACGCACACATTTTGGCTTTGTATTAATTTACTTTAATGAGTGCAATATTTTACACAATGCCATGCTGTAAACACATTTTACAATAAATGGCCCCACTTAGCTAAAATTTTTAAACAATACATGGCATAATTTTTTTTTTTAAATGTTTACATGAAGTACCGTGCATTTTGCTGTGATTGATACAAAACAAATCCCAAAACCAGGAATGCCAATATGGATTATCTTCTGAGATGTTTACATCTACTTCCTGTTTGGAAGTGGATGATTTGAGACGTGTGTAGGTGAGGTGATTTTGGGTTTGTGTCTTCCTCACCCATTGCCCCGAGGCCTACCACCCCCCTCCTTACTTTCTCCCTCTGGGGGGGGGGGGGGGGGGGGGGGGTAAAACTATTGATCATCTCTTTTAATTACCCTGAGCGCACAGAGGAGGGGGTAAATTAACTTCCCCCCTCTCCTGAAAAGGTCATGAATATTTCAGAGGGAAGAGCCCGTTCGCTTGTCCCTCAGCCCCACGCCGCTCGGCGTATCTCAGTTATTTATCTCCGCCCCCCCCCCCCCCCCCCAGGCCCCCCCCCCACGGCAACAAACTTCTCAGCCGAGGTTGCCGGGGAGCGTCCGCCAGGACAGCCAATGTCACGCGCGGCGGCGGCGGCGACCGCGGGAAACGGCGGGAAGGGGAACGCTGTGCTACCGCGCGGCGTGGTTTGGCGGTTCCCCACGAGGCAAATGGTGGATTTTGTGGGGTGGGGTGGTGGGGGGGGAAGGGGGATTGGGGAGGGTGTTGGGGGGGGAAAGGGGGATTGGGGAGGGTGGGGGGGGGGGCAGTTACGCCCCGTGGTCTCCTCACAGGAAGAGGGAACTGGCTGTTGAAGTGTTGCTCTTTTCCAGACACGGCCCAGAGCGAGGCCTTCCCTCCTAATTAAGCGCATTAGACGGAGACGTCCACACGTGTGGGGGAGTGGGGCTGTGGGGGGGGGGGGGGATGGGGGGGGGGTGTGAGCTGCATTAATTAACTGTCACGCCCAAACCGCAGCTCGAGCCCCATGGCCACAGGACAGGCCCCGTCCCACGTCAGCGGGCATTATGGGCTCGGTCCAGGTGCAGAAGGGGCCTACACACCAGGTGACATCACAACTCCCCCCACACCCCACCCTAACAGCCCCCCCCAGAAACCGAACAGAAGCAAGCGCCGCTGACGCACAGACACTCTAAAATGAACCGGGCCACAGAAGACAAACTCCACGCGGCCGAAACCGGGGGCTTCTTTTTCAGAGTCAGTCGGCCTGTCAGGGCGTTTGTGGAGAGGCCTGCGCTGCTCATTAATCTGTCCATTAGTGCAGCAGTGCGCAGACTGCAGTGACAGCGCCATGTTGACACTGTCCATTGTGCTGCAGAGCTGGGATTGGACGTGTGACGCATGCCTCGCGTCCTCACTGTTCTGCACCTCAGCCTCTCTGTGTGTGTGACCTTACCACACACACACACTGAAACACACACACAGACACACACACGCATACATACACACACACACGCACACACTCAAACAGCACACACACACACACTCACACACACACACACACACACACACACGCATATATACACACACACACACGCACACACTCAAACAGCACACACACACACACTCACACACACACACACACACACACACACACACACACACACACACGCACACACGCACACACTGAAACAGCACACACACACACACACTCACACATACACACGCACACACACTGAAACATACACACACACTCACTCAAACACACACACACATACATACACACACACACGCACACACTCAGACAGCACACACACACACACACACACACACTCACACACACGCACACACGCACACACACACGCACACACTCAAACATACACACACACACACACACGCATACATACACACACACACGCACACACTCAAACAGCACACACACACACACACACACACTCACACATACACACACACACTGAAACATACCCACACATACACACTGAAACACACACACACACACACTCACTCAAACACACACACTCACACACACACACACACACACACACTGAAACACACACACACACACACTCACTCAAACACACATACACACACGCACACACTCACACACACACACACACGCACATACACATACATACACACACACATGCACACACTCAAACAGCACACACACTCACACATGCACACGCACACACACACATTTCACCACATTGATTTTTGGGAATTGGTCCAGCTCCCATCCCAAGAGCAGCATCCTAGGGGGAGCTCAGATTCTAGCAGGAAGCAAGACGAACACAAATGAGCATCTCTGAAAACACCAGCGCATGAGATGACCTCAGCCAGCCAATCGGGTGAAGGAATGCGTGGCTTGGCCCGCCTTCAAAGGGTCCTCCGGCCAATGAAGGAGAAGGAATTTGAAACTTGGCTGAGGACTGAGGGAGGGAACAGGATGCAGGAGGAAGTGCGGTGGGGAGGACAGGGAAGACATGGGTGCGAGGGGGAGGAGGCGGGGGGAAGGTGGGGGGGTGGGGGGTGCGAGGCGCAAATTCGATTCACAAACAAGACAATTCACAAACACGGCGTCACGGAGAAGCCGAGCGTGTTCGCCGCCGCCGCGCCGCCATCTTCGGGCGAGAGCCTAAACAGCCGACACCCTGACACGTTTTCCCGCGCGCGCAGCATGCAAATGACCTGTCTCTCGCCGGGGAAATGGCGCCCGGCTCCTCTCCCTCAGACCCGGGCTGTTTGCGCTCCGGGAAACAGAGAATCCCAGCGGCTTGACACTTCTGACAGAGCCCAGCACCGCCGAGTCCCCTCTCCTGCTCCTCTCCTGCTCCTCTCCTGTTCCTGCGCCTTAATGGGGAGGGGGGCGGGGGGGGGGGGGGGGCGCAAAACGGACGTCACGGAGACGACGGGGGCCCCGGCGCTGTTCCAGCTGAGCGACGGCTGAGCGGGGCAAACGGGGGGGGGCCCCCGGCTCCCAGCTCCTTCCCCCCCTCTCTAATTGAAAAGGGGAACGAGGGGAAAAAACAAAAAGGGGGTTGAGAGCGGGAGAGATCCGCGCGCGGGAAGTCAGTCAGTCCGTCAGTCCGTCAGACAGTCAATCAGCGCGTTGTTCCACAGCTGGCCTCCCCCCAGCCCCCCAGCCCCCCCCTCCCCTCCCCCTCCGCCTGGCAGGTCAGCGGCGAGCTGCACCCCCCTCTCCCGCTAAAAGGGTGTCTGCCGGTGTCAGCGCTCAGCCGCGCGGAGGCTGAGCCGGCGGCGGGATGGCACGGCTGTCACCCACCAGTCACAACGCATTTACTCCCAGACAGGATTCTCATTAGCCCGCCGCGCGGCTTCAGCGACAGCGGCGCTGGCTGTGGCGGTAAGGGGGGGGTTAGAGAACCGCGCTCTAAGGAGGGGGGGGGGGAGGCAGACAGCGGGCTCAGATGCACATTCTCACTGATCTGTTTCTTCTTTAGTCAGGAGCACTGCTAAGCACTGGGGTCGCCGTATTTCCTCATCCTGTATATAGAGCTTTGCCTGCTGCCTATGGGGAGAGCTGTGCTGTGTCTCACATACTATGGATGATTAAAGAATGCTTCTGTTCGCCAAAACTGGTGACTTTTGGGGGAAAATTGACCTGCTGATATTTACAAATCCACTCACCCCGTGAATACCAGTATGAAATCTAATGAAACGTAATGCAGATTTTAGCCACAGAATTAAATCAGCAGCCACCTGTGGTTTGGACCCACAGCCAAATGCGAGTCAACAGCTCCATTCAGATACAAGGCTGAAAAAATAATAAGCAAAACAGGCTAAAGGGTTACAGTAAGCAACTAAATGAGCTCAGTAAGATAATCAGGTAATGTGAAAACTTTAGCATTTCAGCACTGGGGTCATGGAGTTTCTGGAGACACAGAACCTCAACGCTGACTGACAGGGTCCCACCCCAGGAAATTTCAGGGGGTTCCCTGTACCCCCTTCTCAGCACTGCAGCCAAACCTGCACCACTACAAACGTCCCCTGGGCCTCTGGAGTAAACACCAAAGATTTAAGGTAATGCTGCTGTTCGAGATAATGGATAAAGGTAATGCTACTTTGCAGTATAATGGTTAAAGGTAATGCTACTTTGCAGTATAATGCTAAAAGGTAATGCTACTTTTCAGTATATTGGTTAAAGGTAATGCTACTTTGCAGTATAATGGTTAAATGTAATGCTACTTTTCAGTATTATGGTTAAAGGTAATGCTACTTTTCAGTATAATGATAAAAGGTAATGCTACTTTGCAGTATATTGGTTAAAGGTAATGCTACTTTGCAGTATAATGCTAAAAGGTAATGCTACTTTGCAGTATATTCATTAAAGGTAATGCTACTTTTCAGTATAATGCTAAAAGGTAATGCTACTTTGCAGTATAATGGTTAAAGGTAATACTACTTTGCAGTATAATGGTTAAAAGTAATGCTACATTGCAGTATATTGGTTAAAGGTAATGCTACATTTCAGTATAATGCTAAAAGGTAATGCTACTTTGCTGTATAATGCTAAAAGGTAATGCTACTTTGCAGTATATTCGTTAAAGGTAATGCTACTTTTCAGTATAATGCTAAAAGGTAATGCTACTTTGCAGTATAATGGTTAAAGGTAATGCTACATTGCAGTATATTGGTTAAAGGTAATGCTACTTTTCAGTATAATGCTAAAAGGTAATGCTACTTTGCAGTATAATGGTTAAAGGTAATGCTACATTGCAGTATATTGGTTAAAGGTAATGCTACTTTTCAGTATAATGCTAAAAGGTAATGCTACTTTGCAGTATAACGGTTAAAGGTAATGCTACTTTAGCGCGGCGCAGGTTCGCTGCTCTTAAGCGTAATTGCCGCGGCGATGCGTTTCACGTTTTTGTTTTGCGGCTGATTTACGGCGGCGTGCCTGTTTATCGTAATTGCCGACACTGCGCTGCTGTTCTCATCGCCACGGCGATGCGGCCAGGACACATTAAATTTTGCAAGTCCCCCTGGAAGAGAGAACCCGCCAATAAATAAATAAATGAACGAATGAATAAATAAAAGGAAAATTAGCCAAATAACGCGGGGTCCAGAGCCGCCCCATTATTGGGCCTCAAAAGTGGGGTGCCGGCCCGGGGAGCGGGGGGGGGGGGGAGTCGTCTGTAAGGAGTGCATGTAGAGGAACCCCCCCCCCCCCAGGAGCAGCTGGCTGCGTGCTGGACAGGGTCAAGCGCAGAGATTGGCTGGCCTGCTGCCCGTCAGGGGGAGGGGCGTCTGTCAGCGCCCGCAGTCACAGCACATTTACTGTGTGACACCGCTCTAATTGGCCACCGCCCGCCCGGACCGCCACAGCCACCACGCAGACAGGGCCGCGCAGACTGGGCCGCCGTGTAGCAACTGCAAAATACTCACCCCGTCCCCTCCTTTACTCACTGTCTGCCTCTCTCTCACTCCATCTCCTCTTTCTCACTGTCTCTCTCTCTCACTGTCTGTCTCTCTCTCACTCCACCTCCTCTCTCTCACTCTTTCTCTGACTCTCTCTTTCTCACTGTCTGTCTCTCTCTCATTCTCCATCCTCTTCATACTCTCTCTCACTCTCTCTCTCTCTCTTACTCCATCCCCTCTCCTCTCTGTCACTCCCTCTCACTCTACATCCTCGCTCCCCCTCTCTCCATCTCTGTCTGTCTCTGTTTTCTCTCTCTCACCACATCCCTTGCCCTCTCTTCTCATTCCTCAGTCTTTCAGTCTCCGGTTGAGCTGAATGGAAATGAAGCCATTGGCAGGAAAAGAAAAGATTCAGCGGATCCAGTGCTGCCAGAGCCATTTCGCACGACGCGAGTGTGCTTATGAATCACATGCAGGGCGACTGCATTCAGCGCATGAATCACTGTCTGCCACTTGCCATCCAGTAATATTCAGCGATGAGAAGCCCCATCCTGCCACCTGAATGCTCCACAGGCACTGATACCCATTCAGTAACAGCAGTCACAATGGCGGCTAGATCCTCTCCCAGCATAAGAGCAGACTCACACGTGAGGCTCTCGAGTAGTTTGGTCAGTGAAGGCATTCAGCACAATCACAGACAGGGCTGCAGCCTTACTCAGACCGGTCTGTGTGAAGCACTTCAGAATGATCTCTTCCTGTTCCTGTAACCTACTGGGGTACAACGTGTGGGACAAGCCACCAATCCTGGACATGTTTTAGACGTTCCCTTTGAATGTTTGGCACAATCACAATCTTCTCTCGGTGCAATTGATGCAGTCACCCGGTGGTTCCAGTTTTACTGATGCAGCTGAGCATGCACTCGTCATTCATCCCCACACTTACTAGAATATCTGGCTTTGCAGCCAGGCTTGATCCAATCAGACACAGTCCCAGTAGGACCGAGAGAGATAATTATGCTGCTCTCTGGAAATTAACCTGGCGATTTATTGTATTTACCCCCACTATTTATTCTACTGTTTGGAGTTGTCCTAGATTTGCCAGGCATCTTTGAATTTAAAAGATCTTTGACCTGTGCAACATTCTGACAATAAAGCATTTAAAAATATTTTTCTCAGCCATCTATCCATCCATCCATCCATCCATCCATCCATTATCTATACCCGCTTATCCTGAGCAGGCACTTTGCATTTTCACAATGTGGCTGGAACACTGTAAATACTGTATATATGTATCAGTAGAACACTATATGAGAGAATTGCATGAACATTGTGTGCCAGCTGCCAATAACATGTAAAGCTTCCATATATTCTAACATACAGTCTGACTCAGATCATTAGGATCTCTCATGGCTGCAAACCCTCCTTCTCAGACCAGTCTTTTAGTTAAAGATATCTGCATGTGGGGACTGGCCTCACCCCCCCAGCACGCCCCCCCCCCCCCCAACCCCACCCCCCACCCCTTTGCCCCACACGCTGCCCGTTCCCCTCCGTCTCCAATCAAAACGGCGGTGGACATAATGACAAGGGAATCAGAGGCGAGATCAGCGCGGGTGGAATTAGCACTCGCAGGGATGGCTGTTCCAGGCCTGACCTCCCCTCATCCACAGGGAGCGTGCTGCCCACATTATGCTAATGACCGCCTGGGGAAATGACCTCAAGAGTGTGTGTGTGTGTGTGTATAGGAGTGTGTGTATATATGTGTGTATAGATGTGTGTGTGTGTGTGTGTGTATAGGAGTGTGTGTATAGATGTGTGTGTGTGTGTGTGTGCGTGAGCAAGAGAGTGTGTGTGTATGTGCATGTGCGTGTGTGTGTGAGTATGTATGTGTGTGTGTGTGTGTGCGTGAGCAAGAGAGTGTGTGTGTGCATGTGTGAGTATGTGTGTGTGCGTGTGTGTGTGTGTTTGAGTGAGTGTGTGTGTGAGTATGTGTGTGGGAGTGCGAGTGTGTGTGAGTAAGAGCGTGTGTGCATGTGTGTGTGTGAGTATGTGTGCGTGTGTGAGGATGTATATGTGCGTGTATGAGCAACTGTGTGTATATGCGTGGGTGTGTGTGTGTGTGTGTATAGGAGTGTGTGTATAGATGTGTGTGTGTGTGTGTGTGTGTACAGGAGTGTGTGTATAGATGTGTGTGTGTGTGTGTGTGTGTGTATAAGAGTGTGTGTATAGATGTGTGTGTGTGTGTGTGTGTATAGGAGTGTGTGTATAGATGTGTGTGTGTGTGTGTGTGTGTGTATAAGAGTGTGTGTATAGATGTGTGTGTGTGTGTGTGTGTATAGGAGTGTGTGTATAGATGTGTGTGTGTGTGTGTGTGTGTGTGCATGAGGCCCTGCTGATAGTTAGTTCAGATAAGGCAATGCACCAGGATTCATTTGCGCTTGGGTGGGGGGGATTAGGAGCCGAGAGGCTAAAGACTGAAGATGGAAAATAATTGAAGCCCATCTAAAGGTTTTCTCTCCCCTCCTCTCTCTTTTAATCCGACACGTGTCTTGTCCCCCCTTCCCTCCCCCCCTCTCTTTTTTGTCAATAAGCGCAAGTCATTAGCGGACCGACACACCGGTTCAAGGTTAGAGACAAAGTCGGCTGGGAAAGATAAAGGCCCCGGTAATAACACAATGATGGAAAGGGCAATTTAAAATAACTGCTAAGTTGGATCTGGTGCGAAATGAAGGCGATGCGTCCTCTAATGAGAGGAATATGGTCAGTAGTTTGCGAAAGTGAGGCTTTTCGTGGCCCCGTCCTTTTGAAGACCATGCATCACTCCGGTCTGGAGCCGGGGAGACGGGAGGGCGAGCGAAAGTTTAAACGCGAAGAGGGCGCGGGGAAGGGGTCGTTCGAGGAGCGCGCTGAAGGCCGGACTGCGGGGACGGGCACTTATCCTCGCCGGGGGGGTGAGGCGGGGGGGGGGGGGGTAAAGCACCAGCGTGGCCCCTTGGCCTCGGTCCGCTTCCCGTCTGACAGCTCAAGTGAAGGAATTCGCCTGAAATTATTATTTTCCCGCCGCCGCCGCGGATCACTTAGAAAAATTACATCCCTCACGTTCCGCCCGCGTTCCATAACCGCATTATCCAACATGGCCGCCGGCACTCAGCGTTTCCTGCTGGCTTCAACACTGCGCTTAATTCTCCGCGCGTCTTTTTAAAGAGAGCGGGTGCGGACGAAGGCAGCCGTCGCCAGCGACGACGTCGCACCTGAGGGAAGGGAAATTGGTTGGAGGCGCTCGGCACCTGACCCGACATTTGATCTCTTTTCCTTTAACTGAAAAGACGCGCTTGGGAAGTTCGTTTGAAAACGAAACGCGGGTCTCGCCGACGCCGCGGAGCTTATCTGGGAACACGGGCGCGGGGCGCGGCTTACACGGCCGCCATTGATCCCCCCGCCTGAGAAACGGCCTGTTCACAAGTCGGTCGGTCTGGGGGATATTGATGTCGACGGCCAGTAGGCATGGCAACCCGCCACGGCGACGGCGGCGGCCCCGGGTTTGCCGCGGACTTGCCGGCGCCCGGCCCAAGAGCCGGAGGCGGGGCTGGAGACGGGGAGCCGCGCGGAAAGCACGTCCTCCTCCGCCAAGGTTAACTGGGACCCCCTCCTCCCCAAAAAGACAGACGCTTAGCACCCACTTAGCAGGGATTGCATTGGGCGGTAATGGAGTGGGCCGCGCCTCCACCATCTTTACCGCGCTGACAGAATAATTACAGACGAAAATCTATCACATTTCCCTTTTCTCTGATATTTTTATTTAAAAAGACACAACCGCTGCACGTGGAGGCTGAGAGCAGGAGCCCTTGCTCGCCCCGCAGGTGTGGCTGTGTTGTGTGGCTGTGTTGTGGCGAGGGGAGTCACAGGTTTTTAAGCGAGGGCCCTGCTTGCTATCTGACGCAATGAGTCTGCCATCGCTCAGCCCGGGCCCTGCAGTATACGTTAAATAAGCAAGCTCCTCTGATGCTGGGAAGCCTACTTATCTCTTTATAACAGGCTTTTGGCAGGAGTCAGAGAGGAACTGCACTAGTCTCAATGAAAATGAATGTGGTAGATAATAATAATAATAATAATAACAATAATAATAATAATTATTATTATTATTATTATTATTATAAAAATTATACATTTTATTGTATAAGGTCCTATATATAAATACATAACACTTTTCATAAAAAGTAGCAGTTTGAAGAGCTTCACAGTTTACAGTTTTTGGTAGTCAGAGAGAAATTGCACTAGTGTCACTGAAAATGAGTGTGGTAAATAATAATAATAATAATAATAATAATAATAATAATAATAATAATAATAATAATAATAATAATATTACTATTATAAAAAGTAGCAGTTTGAACAGCCTCCCATTTACATTCATTAAATATCATGCCCGTATCAGCTATGAGTTTAAATACTGAATTAATGAGTAGCAAATTATCACATCATAACAATAGGTTATATAAAACACTATGAATTAACAAATCAAAAGAAAAAAGCAACAGAAGTACTAACACAGTTCATTTCACATTCAGAATAGGAAGGTATAGTATAATAACGTATATGTGCTGTCTATATCTATATTGTACATTGTATTGGATCGTATGTATAAAAATGCAGTCTATCTAAGCCAGTCTGAATAAGAGCATTTGCTAAATGATTTTTTGTATATGGTACTATACCATACATTCATTTTCAAATACAGTTTTATAGAGAACCAGAAATCAATCTACTGAGGTTTTGAAAAAATGTAAGTAATCCAGAAAACAAGTAAGGAATTTGAGAAACAAGGTGATTCTTAGTTACTGGCACAGTGCCTACAGTATCACAGAGATATGAGTATAGGTGTGCTGGATTGTTTCTTCTTATTATTATTATTTTAGCTTGGGACCTGACTGTGAGGATATGTGCATGTCAGTCAGGTCAAACAATTCTTTAGTCTTGTAAAGTAATGGGGAAATACTCCAATGTAATTGAAATGCAGTGAACTCCCTTTCCAACTACTCAATGATATGTTATTAAAATATGCACTATAATTATCTTTAAGTCAAGTCAAACTCAATAATAAAGTCTGATGTTCTAAAAATATTCACTTGATATGCTAATAATACTTACCCTGTATTTTTCATCCACACACGTATGACCTTTAATAATAAAATTGTCTTTAAACTGCCAGATGCATATTCATCGCTCCTTCGCTAAATGAAAGTGGCCCATTAGAGTATATGAAAGATGAATTAACTTGTTTGAATGAGTGATGGCGTGCCATAGTCTTTTATGGAGCCCGGCGAGAGTGACTGGACGTGTGAATAACAGCCGGCCTGACAGAGAAAGCAAGGACTGATGGGTAACGGGCTCCGCGCTCCGGCGCCGAGCGTCTTGTCATCGTTAATATTGTGTTTGGTTATACAAAGCTTGACTTTTATTTCGCGGTTTTATTCACCCCTCCCCCCCCCCCCTCGTCCCCACCACCTCTGGTTTTAACACTTCCCTACTCGTCCGCAGTTTAATTGCCCGTAGATATCCGACCCGGCGTCTCCGTTAAGGCAAATTGCGGACGCGCGCGCGTACGTGGAACGCTGGCGCCCGGCTTCGAGGGGGAAGGCGCGGGTCGTTTTGTTTTTTTTTTCTCTTTGGCTAAACAGGATGAGACGACGCGTGCCCCCGCTGCCCACTCGTCTGCCTGGGGCATTAGTTTCTAATGAGAGGCTGGCGCGGGGAGCTAGTTAGCGCAGGGGAGTGTTTGGGTTCCCCGGTGGGCGGCGGGGAGAGAGCGGTCTGATTTAAGGTGGGGTCAGAGGACAGCCCAATTACGTCCGGGGGAAGACGGGCGCCCGGCGCCTCTTTGATTCCCGCTTCTAAGTGGCGGGAGAGCGCGTGGCGGAGGACCGGGGGCCGCCGCCGCGCCGAGGGGGTGCTAATTGGAGCGGGCTGCATTCGGCGGGAGAGCGGTCGGGTGGGGGGGGGGAGAAGTTTGCTCATTTGCGGTGAATATGCTACTTGTCTAATTGCCGAGGTGCTCGCCGTCCGCGCGCTCGTAAAGTTAACTTCGGGGGAACTGTGCGCGGCAGTGCTGAAGCAGCAGGGCGCCATTTGTAAAATAAAAAATAAAAAAACTGCGCAGACTCGGCAGTGCAAACGCCCGAATGCGACCCTGTCTGCGTTTCTCTCGCGTCTGCGCGAGGAACTGGCGGCGAGGTTTTGAGGTGTTGAGGCTGGGCACCCACGCGCGGCCCGCCGTGTTACCAGGGCGACTGAGCGAGGAATGGCGACAGGGGTGTTTTCGTAGGCCTCGGAGTAACCCCCATGGCGTGTCCGAAACGTCACAAAAATTCTACGGTCCTGGGAAAGGCTCAGTCCCGCGCCGCGGCCCTCCAGCCTGGGAGGTGATTTCGCGGGCCGTGTTTTGCAGGGGCGAGGGGTAGGGGGGAGGCGGGGGGGGGGTCTGACGGCTGCGGGGTGGTGGTGGGGGGGGGCGTGTCTGAGACAGGGGCCCCCGCTTGCGAGAGCCGGAGCGCTCATCCACGACGGGAGCGGGGAGATGAGCCTCACCTCATCCTGAGAGTAATTAGCGCTGGTCTGCGCACGGGAAGTTAGGGGGGGGGGGGGGTGTGGTGGTGTCCCGAGAGCGTGATTGAGCCGTAATGTTTAATTAGGGGCCGGACGGGGTTCTGGGGGCCGCGCGGGGGGCTGAGAGGGCTGACAGCGCCGGGGGCCCAGATGAAGCCGTCGCCGTCTCTGCGCGGCTGTCTGTCCGCTGACAGGAGGCCGCGGAATGTTCCGGAAGGTGGCCTGTCTGCGTGAGGTTCCACGCGGAAACTGCAGGGGGCAGCGGTGTGCCTGCTCTCTCCACTGGCTTCACAGATTCCTACTGTATGCCAAGCGGGGTGGTGCATGACCTGGGACCCTGACCAGGGGATCATAGGTCTGTTATTAATGGTGCAGGTATCTAGTAAATAAACAATTCATATAATGCACAACCGTAATGATCTATGCGAAGACACTGTTGAAACGTTCTGGTAACAACTGGAATGCTGTACATGTTCAAATGTACACTCTGAAGCATCTGTTATACTCTGTGTACAAGAGGAACCACTCTACATATTCAAACATGTGCTCTGAAACGTCCGTTACCGTGTACAAGCGGACGGCTGTACTGTACGCTCTGGAGCATCCATTACCTCTGTGTACAAGCGGGCGGCTGTACTGTACGCTCTGGAGCATCCATTACCTCTGTGTACAAGCGGGCGGCTGTACTGTACGCTCTGGAGCATCCATTACCTCTGTGTACAAGCGGGCCGCTGTACTGTACGCTCTGGAGCATCCATTACCTCTGTGTACAAGCGGGCGGCTGTACTGTACGCTCTGAAGCATCCATTACCTGTGTACAAGCGGACGGCTGTACTGTACGCTCTGAAGCATCCATTACCTCTGTGTACAAGCGGGCGGCTGTACTGTACGCTCTGGAGCATCCGTTACCTCTGTGTACAAGCGGGCGGCTGTACTGTACGCTCTGGAGCATCCATTACCTCTGTGTACAAGCGGGCGGCTGTACTGTACGCTCTGAAGCATCCATTACCTCTGTGTACAAGCGGACGGCTGTACTGTACGCTCTGGAGCATCCATTACCTCTGTGTACAAGCGGGCGGCTGTACTGTACGCTCTGGAGCATCCATTACCTCTGTGTACAAGCGGGCGGCTGTACTGTACGCTCTGGAGCATCCATTACCTCTGTGTACAAGCGGACGGTTGTACTGTACGCTCTGGAGCATCCATTACCTCTGTGTACAAGCGGGCGGCTGTACTGTACGCTCTGGAGCATCCATTACCTCTGTGTACAAGCGGGCGGCTGTACTGTACGCTCTGGAGCATCCATTACCTCTGTGTACAAGCGGGCGGTTGTACTGTACGCTCTGGAGCATCCATTACCTCTGTGTACAAGCGGGCGGCTGTACTGTACGCTCTGGAGCATCCATTACCTCTGTGTACAAGCGGGCGGCTGTACTGTACGCTCTGGAGCATCCATTACCTCTGTGTACAAGCGGGCCGCTGTACTGTACGCTCTGGAGCATCCATTACCTCTGTGTACAAGCGGGCGGCTGTACTGTACGCTCTGGAGCATCCATTACCTCTGTGTACAAGCGGGCCGCTGTACTGTACGCTCTGGAGCATCCATTACCTCTGTGTACAAGCGGGCGGCTGTACTGTACGCTCTGGAGCATCCATTACCTCTGTGTACAAGCGGGCGGCTGTACTGTACGCTCTGGAGCATCCATTACCTCTGTGTACAAGCGGGCGGCTGTACTGTACGCTCTGGAGCATCCATTACCTCTGTGTACAAGCGGGCGGCTGTACTGTACGCTCTGGAGCATCCATTACCTCTGTGTACAAGCGGGCCGCTGTCCCCCGCAGTCATCCAGGCACGTGGCCCCCTTTTCTTTTTTTTTCTTTTTTCTTTTTTTGCGGGAGATGAAGTATCGAGCCGTTTGAATTGGACACCCGAGGGGCATTCTGTCTGTCATAAAGCATGTCCTCTTTATTGGCTGACTCCCCGCGCTCCGTCCAGCCCCCTTTAATCCACTGCTAAGGGCAATCTCTCCTGGGCTCTGACACGCGGTCCTGTAAAGAGGGAACCCGGATCAATGCTTGTCAGGAATGTATGTATTTAAAGCGCAGGGTGCGGGGTGGGGGGGGGGGACCGGGGGGGCCCCCGCCGCTCCGTCGCTCGTTAGACATGGTTTGTGTTGTGGTGTCAGAGCTCGTTCAGGTCCTTTTAGCCCCCGCGCATACCGCTGCCTCGCAGGGCGGACGGGCGGACCGGGCGCCTGTGTGGAGTCAGTAATCTTCCTCCTCTGGATGTTGATGTGTCCCAGAGGTGAGCAGTGTTCGCCGCTCATATCTGGGGTGAGGAGTGGGGGGGGGGGCTTCTGAGAGTTTCCTCACAAATAATTAATCGCCTACGTGACACCTGTGCGTGTGTACTTGCCTTAGGTACAGTTAGGTACAAAAGTATTGGGACACTGACACAATTCTTGCTGTCTTGGCTCTGTACTAGAGCTCACTGAAATTTGAAATAAAGCAGTGAATACGGGGTGAAGTCTGTCAGCCTTAATGTGAGGGTTTTTACATCCATGACTGGGTATCCATGCAGGAATTACAGCCCATTTCATACACCCACATACTCCCCATTTTAGGGGTGTAAAAGCAATTGGACAAATTAACATCTGAAATAAAATTATTATATTTAGATGCTGGGTATCTTCCCTGGTGATGTTCTGCCAGGCCTATGCTGCAGCCATCTTTGGCTGGATTTGAATGTCTACAATGTCAAATCTGCAGTAAAACTACACATATCTTGCTATATAATCAGTCTCGTCTGAAATATTTCAAATTAAATCTGTGAAGGTATGGTAATTAATCAAAAACTAAAGCAAATGTTTAAACACGCAAGAGCCAAAGCTAAGAAACCTGTGATCTGATTAATTCCTTAGTTTCCTACATTTCTGGCTGAGGCCAGAAGCAGGAATAAGAATAATTTCCACTGTGTCATATTCCACAAGCAACAGCAACAGAAAGTTATATAAATTCACACTTCTGCTTGGGCTCCTGACTTACGGGGCACCCTGTAAATTGCAGTGTCATTTCCACAAAACAACAGCGAAAAACAAATTCATAAAAATGGCGTCTCCCCCCCCATGGCTACAGAGGGATGTTTGTTTCCTTGTTATACGCCCCTTCACATTCAGCACGTTGCCTGATGAAACGTCCTCATCTCCTCGAGCTTATGTTTTTATTCATTGTGATAATTTACTCTAATTTCCCTGTTTTTATTCTTTCAAAAAAAGATGGGTTGCAGGAGAGAGGAGTGCGGGAGAGATGGATGGCGCATCCTCGCCGCGGGCCGTAAGCGGGGAAGGGGGGAGGGGGGGGGGTGGTGCGGTGAACGCGCGGTGAATCTCTCCCCCCCCCCCACCCTCCCCCCCCACTCTTCTTCCCTCTACCAGGCTTCCCATTCGTCCTGATGATTCACCGTGTCTGCTTACCATTAAAGTCAGCGCACAGCAAAGACTAATGTCTCAGGGTTTTAATCTATTCTGCTCACTCTAAAGTGCAAATGGTCATAAGTTAGTTTTTTTTTTTTTTTTTTTGGAGAGTAGGTACAAGATTGCAGGCAAATATTACCAGCCTGTTGGTACACTGCTGTCCCCGCTGGAACGTCTCTACAAATTGGATTTAGAGAACGGGGCGAAACGTTTAGAAGTACGATTTTCTTTAAAGGTCCGGGCTGAACAGTCTCTTTTCAGTTATTTTTAAAAGCAGTGTCTATACCAGGTTTAGGCTGCCAGTCGACGGTACTTTATTCATAAAGGCCTCCAGTTCTATTGACTGAGAATTTACTGACACTTTTGTGAGCTGATATGAAGACAACGTTACGTTTATTCTGTCGCTAAGGCCGCAAAGATTCATTCAAAAATATAACACAGGACTGCAATATAATACCATTAGGCCTTTCTATGGAAAGCTCCCCCACTCCCAAATAAAACGTAAGTAAGTAAATAAATAAATAAATACAGGCCAAAACGATAACTAAGTGGCGGACTAAAAATGAAGCACTTGACCGTCTGAAACAGGTCACTTGACTGGCTGCCTGCGCACTCCTTGGCTAATGCTTAAAGTGGCACTCTTATCACACGAGACGCTAAACGGGCTTCCCTCAGGTGTCCAAAAGTGCTTCTAATCCCTTAAACCCACCCGCTCTCTCTCTCTCTCTCTCTCTCTCTCTCTCTCTCTCTCTCTCTCTCTCTCTCTCTCTCTCTCTCTCTCTCTCTCTCTCTCTCTCTCTCTCTCTCTCTCTCTCTCTCTCTCTCTCTCTCTCTCTCTCTCTCTTCTCTCTCTCTCTCTCTCTCTCTGATCATGAGGAGCCGGCCGCGCTCCCGCAAATGAGTCGGATCAGCCAGCACAAAGCAGTCAGTCCGCGGGACCTCTGCCAAAAAAAGAGCGAGCGACCGCTCCAAAAAGAGCGGGACGGCTTAACCGCCCGTACCGTACGGGAATCGGCCCGCGCCTGTTTAAACCTGCTGAAGGGGTTCCGCGCAACTCCACCGCACCGCTGGGATTGGCAACGAGAGGCTGCAATCTGCCGGCCACCGGCAAGTTTTTCCGTGATGACTTTTTCATTCCTCCACCGCCCGATCCTCGATTTCCTCCCAAAATGTTCATCTCCGCCGGTAACAGCCTCATTTTTCACCACGAAAAAAAAAAAATCAATACCCTAAACAATTGGCCCCCCCTTTCAGGGCCTGTGCTGAATCTCCTCCTGACTCACGGTGTTAGCTTCTCTGCTCTCACCGCGTTCCCTGGCTCTCTGTGATTCTGCTCCCTGCTCCTCGGTGGAGAGCCTTAAACCTGCTCCCGGTCTTCAGCCTGCTGTACACACACACACACACACACACACACACACACACCTCACTCCCCCTCACCTCAGGCCATTCACTCTTTCTCTCTTTCGGGCACCTCTCTTATTTCAGGTTGTTTCTCTTCTGCTTTCGAGCTTCTGTTCCTCACTCCAAAGAACCTACCCAAGGCTGGCCACATTCTTTTTCAGCTCTTTCGTTTTTGTGTTCTTATTCCTGTTAATTCTTCTTTCTGAGGCTGCCAGTTTTGATCGTGCAGGTCACATGGCTCTTTTTTCGGGCCCTCCAGGAGACCAGGATCCGCTCACATCGCCTCACTTTAATCAGGTCCCCAGGAGGACCTCTGGTTCTACACTCTTAGCCTTTTTCCAAACTGGAGTTCCTCAAGGCTCCATTTTTGGGTCAGCTCCTGTTCTCTTCTACAACCATTAATCAGGTCCCCTAAGTGCTTCTTAGAGCTTATTCCATAACCTCAATGCAGAATAGTGCTTATTCCTTATCTGATTTTCCCCTTGATTCCGGGTTTTAAGTCAGGTGTTACTGCTTCCAGAGGACATCTTTTTTCTGGATGCATTCCCACCTTAAATCTTAAAATATGACCTCTTGTCTTATTAACCATCACCCATTCATGAATAATATTACTATGCTGTTACAATATTTTCACAGCATGGATACATGATGCAGATACAACTGGATATAGGAGATACAACAATAACAATGCAGGGAAAACGGTGGTGAGGCTACAATGCTTTAGTGACACAGTGAGAGAGTTCCAGTGGCACTGTAGCCTTGTTCAAAGCCCCACTGTGAGCCTGTAAGATCCCGCGTTTCCCAGCGAGGGCCCCCCGGCCAGCAGAGCCGCGGATGAACTGGACCATGGTGGACGCCGGGTCAATGAAAAGCAGGAGGAGATAACGCGCATAGGTCGATAGCAAATTATCCAGGGCAGTGGCTCCGGAGCGGGGTGCAGCGATGTGTCGGCCCTCGGAGGGACGCGGGGTGCCAGAGGTGACGCCGATGCTGAGATAGAACCAGGAAGCATGGAGGAAACCATCCCGCCTGGCACCCCGGCCGGACACCACATCAACTACGGATTGATTATCAAGGCCCAAAACGCACACGCCAACACCAACACCACCACCAGCACCTCAGGAGGACTACAGTTCCCATAATACCATGCTGCTAATTGCTAATTAAGCTTCCTGTATCTCCTCACTGTGACTGAGTCACTGGGGCTTGGTGATGTAATTAACAGGGAGGCCTTGATCTAGTGGCATCAGTGCAGGGCTCCCAGAGCTGTATGTAAACAGCACTCTACCAGTGGCCTTCCGCTCCTGCTCCTGCTCCTCCACCAGGAGCTCGCTGGCCCGCTCGGGTCTTAAAGCCTTAAAGTCCTGGAGAGTGATGGGGGAAACACGCGGCTGTGCATTCGTAATAATCAGGCCGCACTTGCCTGAATCAGCACTACTGTCCCGCCATTTGTCCCACTAATGCAGCTGTTTTTAGCCACTGTGTCTGTTCACGCTGATTGGTGGGTAGCAATAGCTGTGGCCTCAGATTCGAGCCTGTGACCCAGGGGGTCCTTAATACAGTTCCCTAATGAGCTCCCCTACCCGCAGCCTACAGAGAGAGAGATAGATATATATAGAGTGAGGGAGAGAGGAAGTGTGTGTGTGTGAGAGAGAGGGGGGGAGACAGAGAAAGAGAGACAGAGAGAGAGGGTAGAGGTAGAGATTTAAAGATAGAGAGAGAGATAGAAAGAGAGATAGAGAGCGAGAGTGAGGGGGAGAAAGAGATAGAGAGAGAGAGTGAGGGGGAGAGATAGAGAGCGATAGCAAGGGGGGAGAAAGAGATAGAGAGAGAGCAAATAAGGGGGAGAGCAATAGAGAGAGAGAGTGAGGGGGAGAGAGTGATAGAAATAGAACAAGGGGGGAGAGAGAGATAGAGAGAGAGCGAGGGGGGAGAGAGAGATAGAGAGACAGCGAGGGGGACAGAGTGGTAGAGACCGAGGGGGGAGATAGAGATAGAGATAGAGAGTAAGGGGGGAGAGAGAGACAGAGAGACTGCTACCTCCCCTCTCCCCGGCGTCTCCTCCAGTGTGAGCAATGCGACTCAGGGATGCACCTGCTGGCGTAGGACACCGGCGCGCGCTCAGCGATGCTCTCCAGCGTGCCTGCAGCCCAGCGAGCGAGCGAGTGCTCCGCCGACTCTTCCCCATTGTTCATGCCCCCCCCCCCTCGCCCCCCCCCCCGCCTAACCCCCCCCCCTCCCCCCGTGATCTATGAGCTGGGCTGTCTGATGGATGGGTCCACTCACTGGGCAGACATCATGATGAACACCACGCCTACAGATACCCAAGGAAGGAGACCACATGGCAACTCTCCCGGAACAATAACCCCGTGTCTACAGTGCACTCCTCCCCTCCCCTCTCCTCCCCTCTCTCCCTCCCTCTCTCCCTCCTCTCCTCCCAGCTCCTCTCCAACACATCTATTCTTCAGCTTTATATTTATCTGCTCCGCTCCTGTTTGTTTATTAAGCAAGATGGATTGAAAGAAATAAAAACAAGGTGAGAGATTATTTTTATGTTTTTTTTATTTATTTACGTTGCTTATTTATTTATTTCCTCTCTCCTTCCTTTAACGCGTTGTGTCCTGAGGTAACGCGTATCCTCAGCCGGTGAATCACAGAGTCGCACCCGCGCGTGATGCGTCACACGGGGAGGTGGGGGGGGGGGTAATTAAAGCTCTGCCGTGCGGAGGGCTGACGGGACGGGTGAGTGATTGGTCGGGACGGCTCGGATTCGGGGGGTTTTGGCGACATGTGGCCAGGCTGGGGAGCGGGAGCGATGGGGACGCTCTAAGGCCGCTCGTTTGTTAAGTTCGGTCGCCCGCCCGCGCCCTAAACGCGCGATCGCTCTCGTCCCACTCGCGCGTCTGACGGGCCCCCGTTCCTCCCGTCCGGTGCCCCCGTCCCGCAGTGTCTCGGCCGCAGGTTCTCCGAATGCCAAATTTCCCATTCTTACGCCGATGAATTAATCTGACCCGGGACTGCAACTCAATGGGGCGACGCACTGAAGTTCCGCTGGAACACTGGTGCTCTTTCAGCACCATGGACAGCCACCTCAGCCCACTGCAACACAGACTAAAGCTTTGCAAATCAGCCTTTCACCTCCACCGGCTGTCCCGCACCCATGGACCCCTCACCCTTTCTCCCGGACCCAGAGAAGACGCCAGCGGAGCACGTGCTGCTGCCGCTTGTCCCCTCTCCAAAAAGCAAGGCTGCAAACACCCCAAACCGTGACATCAGCCAAAAGCGACTCTGGAGTTCCTTCCTGTCGCTCAGATGGGTCGGAGACACGCACTGCTGTGACCTGCACCTTCGGGCCTCGGGTCACCAGCGGTTCAGGAAGTGGGGGCGCGACAGACAGGAAGAGGACCCTGACCTCTACCCAGGGCGACGCACAGTACAGGAAAGCGTCACATTGGGTGTGTGCGTACCGCACTGTGCTGAATTAGAACAGGCCTGACCTGACACAACCTTCCCAAGCCAGTAAAGACCAAGCTGGACAGTCCAGGCAGATTAATCATTATAGCCCAACAGCCTCCAGGTACTTTCCCTTCAAAAAATACAAGCAATAGCAAGCCATGTATGTGGACTGAAACCATTAATTTTCGGATTTTCACAAATAACTAATTTTCACAATATTCACAGCGTATTCTTAACGAAGCAGGAAAAAGCAGAAAAAAAGAAAAGTATGACACATAATTAAGATATATATTCTCCATTCTGGGTGTCTCCATTCTGCTTTGATATTCCACAGGTTGCTCTGCATGTGAAGAGCCACTTAATTTTTTTCAGTTCTCTCAGCGAATAACCAACATTCCCCCCACCATATTCATTAAAGGACAAAAAGCAAGAGCGCAAAATAAATAAGAAAAAGTATATTATCCACGATGGCCCACAGAACCGGTAACAATTGCCGTTTCGTCCCAGGACACACATGAACGGTATTACAAAATACATATACGCAATAACACGCACGCAAAACGCAGAGATCCACAGTCACGCACACACAGAATACCCGCCCGCCCGGGCCTAAGACTGCATGCTTATTAACAGCATGAGTATTCCCCAGCCCAAACTGCGAGGACCCTTCGGGTAAGCGATGGAACCTCCCCTCCCGGGGAGTGGAGGGTAAGGGGCGGTAATGTAGCGGAGCCCGTTAGCGCCCCTGGGGCATTAGCGGCGGCGCCGGCGTTTGTTTACCCCCCTCGTACCCGCGTTTATTCCCTCCGCTCCGCTCACCTGCGGCAGGGCGGTCCAGGGGGTAAACAAATATTTATCCTCATTACCCATCGCCCCCCCCCCCCCCCCCCCCTGCGCCCACCGCGGCGGCGCCGCTAACCGCAGCGCGCCGCGACCCGCTGCAGGACGCCGCGGTAACCGAACTGCAGAAACAGAGGGATTATTAATCAAAGAGAAGGAGGAAGAGTAAAGAGGTAAATCACCAACTCCCCCCCCCCCCCTGCTCCTCGCAGTGATGTACCCACATACAAAAAAGACTTCTCCTCTCTTATGATTTACACTGTAGGCCCGAGCCCCGACCGGTAACGTATTCATGAACAAAAGCGGGTAAATAATGAATGACCCCAGAATGCATTGCACACAAAGTGGCATTTAAATTAATGGCGATCGGCGCAGGAGAGTCCCGGAAGCCGGGCGCGGGCGTGTTGTTTGTGCGCGCGGGGGGGAGCGGTCACCGCGGCGCCGGCCATCACCCGTAATGTACTGCGGAGGTCCCGCCGGGGGGGGGGGGGGGGGAGCGGCGGGGGGGTCGAGCGGCAGCGCCCTCGTAAAAAAAGGAGAGAAAGGTGACGATAATTCAAGGGGCCCAAAGCCCCGAAGGGGGGGCCCGCAAAAAATACAACAACATCATGTATAACTTTTTTCAACGGTGGTGGGGCCCAATGTGAGAACATTTCAAGGGGCCCCCATAATGGCTGTTGATTCCCCTGTTTAGGGGGCACTGATCAATGGGGCAGTCATTGGGGTCCTATGCAGGGCTCCCTCCTGCTGAATGAGAGTAGGAGCTGCACACTGCAGCCCTGTCAGGCCCCTCTGCAGGACCCCAATAACGCTGGCTGACTGATGGGGCTGTGACAGCTCGCTGGACGCACACATTTCCCCCCCTCTGACTTTATGGGAACAGAGGGAACGCCCTCCCAGATTAGAAGCGTTTTTTTATAACTCAGCGGAAGTTTGTTGTGCGAGGCGGTGTTCGTTTTATCGGCTTTTTTTTTTTTTTTTTACTGCCGTAATATACTCCCCGTGTTTCCGTTTGAGGCCCCCCGGTCGGGGACCGTTTAAGGGAGAGTTCGCTGCGGTGCAGCTGGCCGGCCTTTCCCGGGGTTCCCCAGGGCTCCACCGGGGCCCGTCTGAGGTCTGCGTCCCTCTAATTGCACCCGCCGCCGAGCTCCGCCTCCTCCCGGCCGCCGCCCGGTCTGCAGGGAAGGACCTGTCAGGACCGGTCAGAGCCAGCGGGCCGTGCGATCTGGCGGCGGCGCGGTCGCTTCGAACCCGGGGCGCCCGGAGACACGCCGCTCTGAATGCCAGCCAGAACGGCGGCCCCGGGCTGACGGGCAGCTGCGCGTCTGGAGGAGACAGATGCCTCGGCCCCGTCTCTCACTCACACACACACGCAGGATCACGCAGGGTTCCCCTCGCGCGCGCTAACGCGTCCGCCCGCTTTCGTCTGCCGGCTCCTCCTCCTCCTCTCCCACTCTACCCCTCACAAACAAACGAAACAAGCGCTCCTCCTCTCTCCCTCTACCCCTCTCAAACAAACAAAACAAGCGCTCCTCCTCTCCTGCTCTTCCTTTCTCTCAAACAAACGAAACAAGCGCTCCTCCTCTCTCCCTCTACCCCTCTCAAACAAACAAAACAAGCGCTCCTCCTCTCCTGCTCTTCCTTTCTCTCAAACAAACGAAACAAGCGCTCCTCCTCATGTTCTCGGGTCGCACATATACAGGAATGTTATGAAACCTGTCAACACATCCGGCACAGGCAGTCACATCCAAATTATGTTGCCTGTCATCTCCCAAGAACAGAACAAGTTCAAAAAGTGAAACACTGCAGATACAAACAAACAAACAAACAAAAAGATGTCTGTAGACTGCATTAAAATACACAATACAACACAAACAATGCACAACACAACACAAAATTTCTCACATGAACATAATGGAATATTATATTTGAAGCAAAAACAGTGCTTCAGATATAATATATCCTGTCAATTCTGTTACGTGCCAAAGCACCAAAGCAGCAATTTAGAACACATATCAGAAACACCCATTATTTTAGGCATTTTTTTTTACACACAATTATGATATGAATTCATTCAAAACTGACTGACATGACTTGTGCCTTTTATCTCAGAAAGACATGCATGTATAATGCACGTGTACATGTTCTGTTTATGAGGGGAAATTAACATTTAGGAAAATTAACATTTCTCTAGCAAAGGGAACACTTAAGAAAAGCAGCGGTATAAATCTTGACATTAAAAATGCGATCTTTGTCCTTGAAAAAAGGGACCCTGCGCAGTTTGAGGTCAGGTACACTTGTCGGGGACAGTGGTGAGAGGTCTGAAAGGACAGACTCTCTGTGCGTTCTAAAAGGAGCACATCAAGCTGACCCAGAGCCCTAATAACAGCACAATGGGCCCTGTCAGCGCTGACTGTGACACGCAGGAGAGCCGGAGAGGCAACCCGGGCCGTCCCTTCACCCCGCTGACATTTAACTAAGAGCCCCTCTCACTGACTACGTACAGCAGGGCTCACCCAAAGGGGTGCGTGTGTGTGGGGGGGGCGTGAGTGTGTGTGTGTGTGTGTGTGTGTGTGTATGTGTGAGCGTGTGTGTGTCTGTGTGTGAGAGTGTGTGTGTGTATGTGTGCGTGTGTGTGTGCGTGTATGTGTGTGTGTGAGTGCGTGTCTGTGTGTGAGTGCGTGAGAATGTGTATGTGTGTATGTGTGTGTGTGTGTGTGAGAGTGTGAGAGTGTGTGCGTGTGTGTGTCTGTGTGTGTGTGTGCGTGCATGTGTGTGTGTGTGTGTAAGCACGCCTGCAGGGCAGAGGAGATGAGCTGGGGGGACTCTGTAACCAGCAGAGAGGTCAAGGACCAGCCTACTAGGACATCATCATCACCATCTTATCAGCACTGTAATAATTTGACGATAAAATAAAATAAATAATAAAAGGCACCATAATCCCAGCTCCCCGGAATTGGAAACTTATACAAGGGCTAGTGATTGGAGGTGGATGGTGCCCTTGGGCCGCCACCGCCTGCCGATATGGAGGGAGAGAGAGAGGGAGGGAGAGAGGGAGGAGGGAGGAGGGAGAAAGAGTGAAAATGTCCTTCTGTCTGACATATTGCACGGCATGTCGCCCTGCTTTTACGGTTGCGCGATCTTTAGCATTTCACAGAAGGGTCTCGGTGTGCAGGTTAACTAGTAGCCAGGGGCTAAAAGAATTCCATGTGACAAATGGGACAGTCAGCTGGAAAGGGGAGGGGGGGGGGGGTGAGGCGGTGAGGGGTGGGGAGGGGTGGGGGGGTGGGGAGATGAAGAGAACTGATCAGTGGCCTGTGGTGGCGGGGGGCGGGGGGGAGGGGGGGGCAGATAAATCTCCTTCGCGGTAAAGGCGGTGTCCGTGGTCACCCTTTTGGGGCCAAAGTTCCCAGCTGGAGATCTCAGGCAATCAGGCGAGCAGAGCGATGTTTGCGGAACCCCCGCGCCCCGCGGTGCCCCCCCCCCCCACCCCCCACCACCCGGCCAGGCCGCCGAACGGTCCCGCGCGTCGCCGGGGCCCGGGGGGGGCCAGCAGAGAGGGGGTCCCGCGCATCTCCTCTACTGCCGGAATTTAATTGGAATTAGTCTCCGAGCGGGGCTCACCAAACCCGGTAATGGGGCCCCCTGTGTGCGGCGGCTTTTTTTGGTTTCCGCGGATCTCTTAATCAATTAGAGTAACTGAAACACGCTTTAAAGCGCCTCGGTGGCTGCGTCTAACAGGATGCGGGTTCGGCTCGTTACCGTTTGCTTTTGTTTCTGAACACCTCATTTCCTGCGGGCGGACGCTTTTCTAACCAACCAGCTCTCCGCACCTGGAACATTCCGGTGTGCAGTAGGAGATCAATCAGCCAATCGATCTATCGATAAATCAATCAAATGTAACCCCCTGTCCAACCCCCTTTTTAGCCACATTTAGGAAAATGGATGCAACAGTTGTCTGAGAATTGGTCGCATTGATTAGCTTAATCAGGAAATAAATGTTGGGCATTCATCTTTCATAGCATGAATGTTTGCATCTGACTTAATATGACCTTCAAAGGGCGGATAATTGTAATGGTCAAGCCCAGACTCATGATTAATTAACAGCTCGTTAGGCTTAGGAATTAGCGATTTTGTTCGAAAGGAGAACAGGCAGGTGCAGGTAAGGCCCAGGGGTGCTCAAAGATTCCCCCTCCGAATGTGCTGCTTTTAAACCAGGGGTCTGTTGCCCTGGTCCTGGTGAGCCACGGGCTGGTTTTTGCTCTCACCAACTGAAACCCGAGAAACCAGGCGAGGTGACTTAACTGTGCAACCAGCGCCTTTAATTGATCAGTTGAGCACAAGCTAACACTGAAAAGCGGGGGTGACTGCTGTTCTGTAGGACCGGGTCTGTAGGATTCCTCCTTTTAAACAGCAGCTGTTACAATAAAATTCCTCTGCCCCAGCAGTGGCGTGTCAGTGACCCCACGCGTCCACGCGTGAAGCCTCCCTCGCCATCCTTTCTCCAGCGACACCCCCCCCCCCACCACCGCCGCCCCCCCCCCCATCCCTCACATTCAGTTTCACAAATGCATTCGCTCCCTGCCTCCAGCAAACAGATTAGGGCCCTTTTATCAGAGACAGGGAGTACGTGATAATGGCTTCCCACAGATCTCCACCCTGTCACAGATTAAAACAGCCCCAGTGAGTGAGGAGTATTAGCAATCTTTTCTCTTCTACTTTTTTTTTTTTTTTGTCTCTTCACGCCATCAGATTTCCAGACCAATCTATTGTAGCGGGGCCCGTCAAAGGTACAAGGAGAAGTCAGTTCCAATACGATAAGCCATTGTCTTTCTCCTCCCCATCACTGACTCCCAGTCCCGCCATCGATCGTCGCTTTGCCATGCTGCTTGTCACCTTGGTGTTTGTGTGTGTGTGTGTGTGCGCGCGCGCGCATGCCTGTGTGTGTGTCCGCCTATGGGTGTGTCTACCTATGTGCGTGCACAGGAGCGTGCGCGCAAGTGTGTGCTTGTGTGTGTGTGTGTGGTGTGTTTTGTGTGTGTGTGCATCCCCCCCCCAACACACACACGCGCACACGCACACACACACGCAGTCCCTTTAAACTTGATTCAAAGTGATTGATCCTTGGGTCCGGCAAACAAAGGTAGACAAGAGGGCTCCTCACCGTGTGCAGTTGCTACGGAGACTCAATTACAGAGGTTACCGCTCCCTCACCGGATCCTCTTTCATGGGGGGGGCTCGTCCGGCATCCAACAATTTAACGGGCCCGTGCACACCGGGAGGCCAGCAGCCAGTCGACTGTTTTTCACTTAGCGCAGGCAGCGGCGTCGGACAGGCACGCGCCGTCGCCACCGCCGCCGATTTTCAGCTTTCCGCCAACGAAGTTAGCGGAGCGCGTTTCAAACGGCGGCGTCGAAGACGTTAAGCCGGACGACAAATAAAAAAAACGAGAGAAAACGCTTGGCAAAAAGGTATTTTAGAAAAAAAATATATCGTACTCACGAGTTGATCTTCAAAGCGGAGGGCTAATTGGGATGAATTTTCTCGGCAAACGTTCCGCATGTTTCTAGATTTTTATTGTTATGTAAATTTTAATATGCTAAATGGAAGAGAAAAAATGTGTTGGGGAAAATGGAAACACGTTCCATTGATACTTAGAAATAATAAGAACAATAATAGTCTCAACCGCATGAATAAACTATTTTGAATTCATTTTACTACTCAATAAATAGTTGACATATCGCAAAATGGAAAGCAGTAACCTTGCGTTTGATTCATGCACACACACACAGTGGCATTATGCTGGATAATTTCACTTAAATGCTTTTGACATTTTGACACCTGGTAGGCGAAAGAGACGGTCACAGAAGCGCCAGGCTGGACTGCAGAGGCTCCACAGCAGGGCCATGTGCGGTGAGCTGAGAGGCCGTGCATAGCAGGCCAGGGCTGGGGCCAGGGCTGGGGCCGGGGCCGGGGCTGGGGCTGGGGCCGGGGACATTAGGCGTCAGGTGACAGTCTGTAGAGTCTGCTCCTTCATCACTGGTCCCTGTCGCTCAGTGCAGCTCTCTCAGTACATTTCCTCTCCGCTGATCTCCCCATCTCACTCTCACTCTCACTCTCACTCTCACTCTCACTCTCACCATGTAAGTCTGTGAAGAATACACACAACCCCCCCGACCCGGTGCAAATACACACACACACACACACACTCAAACACACTCACTCACACACACACATACACACACTCACTCACACACACATGTATGCACACTCACTCACTCACACACACATACACACTCACTCACACACACACGTATGCACACTCACTCACACACACACTCACTCACGCACACCAATATACACACACACACACAGACACACACTCACACACATGCACACTCACTCACACACACACACACACACACACACACACGTGCATACGGACACACACACACACACACACACACATGCACACTCACTCACACACACACACATACGCACACGTGCATACGGACACACACTCACACACACACACATGCACACTCACTCACACACACACACCCACACACACATATGCACACGTGCATACGACACACACTCACACACACACACATGCACACTCATTCATATACACACACACACCCACACACACATACGCACACGTGCATACGGACACACACTCACACACACACACACACACACCCGTTCACCCCCCCACTCCTCTTTGCCGTGATAACCAGCCTGTCCCTGGCAGAAATTTACAGCCTGTGAAGAGGTCTCAATACCTATGTGATGAGATATACATATTTAATGAGCTGAAATGAAACAAGGTTGGGGGGGGGTGGAGGAGGAAGGGGGGGGCGATGCCTCCCCTTCTCCTAGCCTGTTTTTATAGTCATATCTCTAACAAGGTACCAATGTCAGTGCTCTTGTTAATCCCAGTCCAGCTGGACTAATGAAGCTAAACTCCAGACACCCGGGCTTGGGGGGGCGGGGGGGGGGGGGGGGGGGGGGTGGGGGTCGGACGCGAGCGCGAGGGGGAACTCTGGCTCCAGAAAGTTAACATGGCCTTTTCCCGGGGTCTTTGGACGAAGACACCGGCGGCGAGGTCAGCGAGCCCCTTCCTGATTAAAGGCACCGGGCCAGCTGAGCCCGGTCCCGCGGACAATCTCCTCGTCCTGCCGCCCGCTGATTGGATGGCAAGCGGGGCAGCGCGTCCGCGGCGCCGCGTGATGAAGGGCGCTCCTCGCTCCCGATGGAGACCCTATCAGGGGAGACGGCATCCTCTCACCCCCCCCCCCCCCCCCCCCCAGACTGGATCTATTCCCCACGCAGACTGAACAGATCTGCTCCGGCTGGCTATGGACGTGTGCTAATCTACGCCGGGTTACAGTTCAAGCAACAGCCAGGCTGGTAAATTGTCACTGTCAACCCAGCAGAAACTACGCCCCTCCCCCCACCACCACCCCTTCCCCCCGCCCCCCCCCCCCACACACACATTTTTACTGTCCCGAGGAGGAAGAAACCGGGAGCAGAATTACTCCCCCAGCTCTGGGCCGCCAAATACGCTAATGCGGGTCACAGATCCGGCTGGGTTCAGCTTCCTCCTCTCATTTTTTTTTTCTTCCCCTCGTTGGCTTTGAAGATTGTCTCCTGGAACACGTGCCTGGGTTCCAAGGGTGCAGTACGGGGGTGGTGGGGTGGGGGGGGGGGTCTGTTTTCCGGGGGAATCGTTACGGAGGGAGAGATGAGGAGCCCGTGGGGATTCAGATCGGCGGTGGCCGGGCGGGCCCTGTGTGTAAATCAGAGGGAAGATTGGATCTCCCCGGCCTGATTGTGCTGGTAAACGACTCGGCGAGGCTGTCTGCGCGTGTGCCGGGGCGGGCCGATTCGGTCGGGCCGGGCCCGAGAGCCCCCGCGCCTCATCTGCGGCGCGCCCAGTCTAATAAAGGGCATCATGCGGCCCATTTTTCTTCCGGGCCCTTCCGCCGCGGCGGGAAGCGGTCAGACACCTGCGCCGCGGCGCGCTCCTCCGCCGCCGGCCTCGCCCCGCCGGCCCAAGATTGATGGCTGACGGGTCACACTTTCCCGTCCCCAAAAATAAAACCCTGGAAAAAAAAAAGTCACCCCCCCCCACCCCACCCCCCCACGCCGCCCCCCCCCCCGGTCTTTCATCTACTGTCTGTCACCCCCTCGCAGAACAAAAAAAACCTGAGAGACGGGCGGGGCGGGGCGGGGCGGGGCGGGGCGGGGCGGCGGGTCACGAGGGCGCGGTCCCGGGCCATAGGGGGAGTGGAGTACTTCGACGTGCGGGACGAATCGCGTCGCTTTTTATTTTTGTTGAGATCTTGTTCAAATTGGACGGGGGAAAAAAAAATGTTTTCTTGAGGTGATGTTCAAATGCTCGGATCGAAGGGGGGAACCTCGCGCCTCATCCGTCCGCTCGCTCGCGAACGCCGCTTCTCGCCCCGCCGACGTCGGTCCGGTCGGCTCCGCGAAAAGAATGCGCCGCTGGGACGAACGGGTCGCGCTCCTCCCCAAAGGACGGAGACAATGGGAGGGGAGGGGAAAAAAACGGCGTTAAAAATAATAAATCAACCTTAGGTACAGTGGCTGAAAAACAGCGCTAATAACACGCAAATTAAATGTTTGCATAGAACAGGGGCGGAGGGGGGGGTGGTGGGGTTGGGGGGGGGGGTTTGGGCGACCGGCGGTGGTGGGTGGGTGGGGGGGGGGGTGGACAGCAGCCTGGGTTATAGAACAGAGGGACTGGCAGCACATCCCCCCCCCCCACCCCCCTCCCCGTCACCCCATTACGGTGTGCTGGTGGCAGTGTCTCCGTCACGTCACCATTATTATGAATAGTGAGCATAATGCATTGCCATATGAATGGGATTGTCAGGCTGATTGTGATGGTCAGGCTGATTGTGATGTATAGGTTTTCATTACCGCTTGCTGGCCCCTGCCATTCCGCATGTGGAAAATTCTATTTATCCCCTCATTTGTAGAGTCCCCCTCCCTGTGTGATAGCAATCAGAGGGCTGTAATTGTCTGCGCGGCTCTGACGGCTCGGGGCTGATGAAGAGCTATGTGCCGGAGCGGGGGGGGGGGGGGGGGGGCCCCCCAGCCGAAACGCGGCCGGGCCGCCGCGCCCGCGCCCCCCCGCCCCGCGGCCGCCCCGCAGCCGCCGCTCGCCCCGCTCCGCCCTCCGCCGCGCAATTAATAACCATTTGCAAATGGCAGATGCATAATAACCCCCCCCCCCCGCGCCCCCGAGCCCCCCCGCCCCATCTCCTCCGGCCCCCGTGTCTGCCGGGCCTATCCACCTCCACACCAGCGCCAATTTGTGTGAGCGTGTGTTGGGGGGTGTGGGGGGGGGGGGGGGGTGGGAGGATGAGGAGGGTGTGCGCCATCGTGTCGCGGACGCGCGTGTAAAGATGAAGACAAACGCGTGAGAGACGCGCCTCTGCCAGAGACGTGCGCTGGCGTGGACGCCCGGGAGCGGGGTCGCTATTTTTTCGACGGGGGGATTAAAGGCGGTAAGGCGCCGGGGGTGTCGGGCCGAACCCGAGACTGGAGCTCCAGCCGGCTCTGGAGGCACCGGGTTTCCGCTCGCTTCAGCTCTCCTGATCACGGGACGGACGGACGAAGAACGAGGAAGCGTCCAACTTCTGAAACAAAATGGCGGCAGGTGAAAACCAAAAACATAAACGAAACAAAACAAAAAAAACGGGAAGCTAAAAGGCTACTAAAACTAAAAGGCCTGGTCTTACACTGAATATAGCGAATCTTCGCTTTCCATCTAATTACTGGACTCAGAAACAGGGCGCAAGAATGACAAAATGGCCGTTGGCCAACGCTTTCCAAACACCGTGCTAGAGGCCAGCACCTCCGTTTTGGCTTCACCGAGCGCCAACTCTCTCTTTCCCAATCCCGCCACGCGTGCTCCGCCAATATCCGCGGCCCTCGTTGCTAAACTGAGCGAATTAACACACTTATTCATGCATTTTTTGCTTTTTCGGGATGGGGGGAAGCGACATTCGGATTGCCCTCGCGGTTTATATTTATTCATTTGTTGACTCGCGACAGTAATTTCGGTGGAGGGGGCAGACAGAGCGGGAGGGTCGCCGTAATTCAGTAAATGAGTCGCGTTTTCTCTCCCGCTCTCGGCCTCTCAAGGTAAAAAGCGGCAGGAAAAAGAGAGAGAGAGAGAGAGATAACGTCATTGTGTACATACACCGGGCTGGCCTCCTCGCTCGCCCCTAACTCGTTTTAGTTTTAATATGCACGTGCCTAATTTGAGGGAATATTCAACAATTTGCAGCACGTTAATTCGGTTATTTTGATTTATGATTCCGCCTCACGCAGATATTACAAAATCATTCCCAGATTTGAAGACCACCCCCCCCCCCACACCCACCCCACCCCAGCCCCCCCCCCCCCAACCCCCAATTTAAACATATTGCATTTTTTCTTGTCTTTGCTGCTATCTAGTTTAGTGTTTCATTAGATCCTTTTAAGTGGACGGCTTTCTTGACAAACACTTTATGCATATCAACCTCCACATGTAGGCTGGCAGTGGGGATAATGGATGTGTAATTGACTAATTTGGATGCTTTTTGCCCAAAGGAGGGCGTGCATTAAATGTTTGATTTCCCTAATTTCCAAACACATCATTACGTCCACCTCGGCCTCTCCTAATAGGACTTTATGAGGCTGTTTTAAAAGTCTTCTCCTCTTAGCTCTCCAATTCCTGAGCATAATTAAGTCAAATATTTAAAAATATGGTAATGCAGACCTGTTTGAATAAGTGCTCTCCATTTCCATAATTTCATTATCACGTAAAACACACTAACTATTTGAAAGTATTTGCATTGCGAGACGGAAATGTTGCACTAATTAGGACAAAAGTGGCCTTCGGAACGAGGATATGTGTCATTAACTCCCCATCAATGGAGCGTTATGCGGAGGATGGAGTGCCCGCGTTGGACCCAAAGTCCGGGGGACGTGTTCTCGTCTACGCCAGGGCCTCTCTCCAACAGTTCCGTGGGGTCAAGGATTCATTAATCCCCCCCACCCCTTATTTTACGCTACACCGTCTTATCTCGGATACATACGAGATAGAATTCGCTAAACCAACGCAAATACCTTAAACTTCCACTACCAGCAGCGTGCTACCCTAAGCTGGACCCAGGTAGATTAACTAAACCTCTTGGGTGCATTTCAATTCACATATTGAATACAAATGAATTCACCCCAGTGCTATGAATCCACAAGGCCCACACTGTAATGGCATTAACCAGGTTTCAGAACAGAAATACAGTCATCCTCAGGTTGTCATTATAGTAAATGGTGTCTGAGTTGTCACTTGTTATCATTCCTTTTGTATCCTCCTATCAATTTCTTTCACCTTTGGTTTTATCTTTGTGTTCGGCTCTCGTCATCGATTGGCAATCTCTCGCCTGTGATTTGCCGGTCAAAGCACCGCACAGCCATTTCACCGCGCGGGGACGCCGCGCCAGATCAGATATGATTGACGGATTGATCTCCTGTCTCCCCACCCCCGTGCGGCTGCTGACGGACGGCTGGCAGTTCTCTTGTCTCTCTGAGGGGTTTAATCCTTTGAACAGCTGGTTCTTTTTTTTTGGTTTTTTTTTTCTCCAAAATTCTCAATCGTCAAAAGTCAGTCTTCCAGAACCCTGTTGCTCCCAATTACCAGCAGTGATTGTTACATCAGCATTAGAATATTCAGTTAAGAACATCCTAATCACATATTTGTGATCTTACACCTTACAGGGTTAAGGAAAAACCCTTTGAAGTGCGTGTCTTTTGGAATGTTTTTTTTCAAAACTGTAAGTCAGTGCTCTAGAACTCGTTGCTTTCGATTACTAGCAGTGATTGTTACATCAGCATTAGAATGTTCAGTTAAGAGTTTTCTGGCCACACACGCCTGTGACCTCACACCTTAAAGGGTTAATCCTTTCTCAAGGTGTGCGGTGGCGTGGGCTCTCTCTGCACGCACGGTGCGGCCCGCACCCTGCAGCTGCGGCCGGTCGCTGGGGTCCGGCCGCTGAGCGCACTTCCCCTTAGCGCCAGGTGCTGCTTTCAAAAATAACTCGGCCGAAACCGCTCGTCTGGTTTTGTTTTTCTGCCTCCGCAGTGGCGTGATTACGCAGCTTCTGACGGACGCGCCTGTCCGCTTCTAAAGTTCTTCTGAGAGCGAGGGCCGCGGCGGCGGATATAAAAATCGCCCGGCTCATTTTCGCCGGCGTCGCCCTGACACGCGTTGTCGAGACGCGCGGGCGGCTAATGGCCTGACGCCCCTATTTGTGGAGGATCGCTTTAAGATGATGGAAATTTCGGGACGCGTTCCCTGTCAATAGCATCATTTCCAGGTTGCCGGCGTCAGATGCGTGTCAAGTCGTGAAGCAAGCCGAGCCCTCGTCTCGTTCCCACTGCAGAAGGGAGCCGCGCGCGAAACGTGTCACGGTGTTAGCCTGAAACGGCGAATCCAGAGAGAAGGAAATTTAATGGTTGGTTGGAGCCCATTTTATATTGACTCAGTCAAAGATGACACATGACAAGAGGGTTTTCTTAGCCGTTACTTCCGTCGTCTCTATTGGGCAGCAAAGTGACACTTCAAATTGGCAGGCCCGGGGAGAGAGAGTATGTTTTTTTGGGGGAATGCAGGGCATTGTGGGATACCAAGAAAATGCTTTGAGATAGCGATGTTACCAGTACATTCTGGTCTCACAAAAAAGTGCTACACAGTTATGAATTGGGTACATCGTAATTTTTTTCTTTTTTTTGCAAAGGAATTTTCTCTTTTATGATAAAAATTAGAATTATTCATTATTAGAAATAATTTGAATTTAGTTTTTAAAAATGAGCTACCCAACTATGTTAAACTATTTTTTCTCTTTCACAAACACACACAGTAAAAAATGTCTAAAAAGATGGTTTCCTTATAAACACAGTGCAAAAATCTTGTTAAAGACACTACCATTTTCAAATGTAATTTGTAATGACCAAAGAGTCATCCCAGACAGTTTAGCTTTAGGTTACAAAGGCCACGTCAAAACATTTTCACTCAGTGGTTAATGGAAAGAAACACCTTTAGTGGACACCTACAGCTCTTGCATCTGTAATTAACCTTGATGCTTTGTGCTGTTGTTGCCATTGATTTTCCTGTTCCGTGTGTGGGTGAAAATTGCACTTTAAGTTACCCTAAGTGCTGAATTAATACCGAAACCACAAGAGTCCCCTCTTCCACTGACTTCCAATTAAAACGATCAGGCATGTCAGGGCGCGTGAGGGACAAGCTCCCTCCCCCTCCCCTCTCCAGAGACTCCCTCGCTCGTTACTAGATGGGACAGCGTCCCCTTCTGGCTGGCCGGTGCGGGGGGGGGGCCGTGTCCCATCTCCGGCGCGTGAGAGAGAGCGGGAATGTGGGCGGGGCGAGCCGGGCGAAGGGGCGATGCAAACAACAGAATTCCAGAGGAAGCAGGTGCGGGCTGCCTCATGTGGGGGTGGGGTGGGGGGGGGGGGGGGCAGGAGAGTCCCTCGTCCCTAATGAACTGTTAGAGAGGGGCAGATGCATCCGGCGGGGGCGAGCCGGGCCCTTTCACCAGGGCCCCTGCGTGCGGCAGGGAGGGGGGGGGCGGAGCCACAGAACAGGAAGTGTAAATGCCTTGGAAAAGCATTAAGGTGGCCGCTGGTGTCGGCCGCTGCAGCAGCCCTGGCTGCGCAGGAGCAGCGGTACGCGCTCTGCGCACACGGCTGCTGCAGCACGGGGGGCCGCGGCGTCGGCGGGCCCTGGCGTGTAAACGTCGGGGAGTTAACGCAGCGAAGCAGGCCGCTGACAGTCGGAGGGAGAGTTTCCTGCCCCGAGCCCCGGTGCATCCTGCACAGGAACCGCCCCCCCTCCCCCTGTGACCGCCTGGAGCCCGGCCCACCGCAGCCCCCCCCCCCCCCCCCGATGCGTCAGCCATCTTCCTGCCGCTTTGCCGTAACATCAGAGGATGTTTGCGAGGGAGCGAGCGAGCGAGCGAGCGGGCAGCCGGGGTCGCGCTCCGGCCCCGCGCACTAGACGCTCCGCCGCAGGAAGTTCCGCGGGGGTGAGGTCACGGCGCTTCGCGTGCGGCCGTCCTCAAACGCGCCGGCGGAAACCGCGGGACGGGCGTGAGGTCACTGCTCTGAGCGTTTGGAAAAAAATACCAAAAAAACTAAACGTCAAAACACATCGAAACCCGCTATTTAAACCACGTTCCTGCGTCTATCAGGGTGAAGCTGTTATTGTATTGTTCCAGAGCCCTGCTGCTCTAGCCTCAGCCACCTCATTTTAAAGCACGCAGTTCACGGCCCTGGCCTGCGCGCTGAGGCCGGATGAATTCTCCGGCCGGCTCTCTGGACAGCTTTGCTTACGGGTGAGTGACATCTGGTGGCGGAGTTTAACGGCAGGCCCGAGCGGCTGACTGGAGACCCCGGCGGGCCTGCGGGCCCTCAGTTTGAACCCTGACCCTATCCACTTGGCCCTGTCACGTCCCCCCGCCCCCCCCCCCCCCCACAGGGAATCATTTCACACAGGTTTCCTGTGGCAAAGGGGGGGTTGTGGTCTGATCCTGCGAGAGAGTGAACCCCCCCCCTCCACACACACACACACACTGATGTACTGCAGTCAATGGGGAACTCATTTACCTTATTGCGGGGTAAGGCCCCTAATGCGATTTGGGGTAATGTGACACGCTCACGCCGCGTACCTGCTCTGTCACTTCCTGCAGACTTCGTTCCGAGCGATCCGCACGTGCTCAGAAACGCTGCGTTTCGACAGCCCATCCCAGAGACGCTGTTAGGCACTGTAAGTGTTATGACTAAAGCAAAGGAAGAATGATGATCTTCCAGACAATGTGTCCCGTAGGAGAATGTGAAATTCACTAAATATCTTTACCCCGCTAGAATGAAACAGTATTGCATTTAGGACATTGCGTTTAAGTTAACTTTGCAGTCGCTCATTTGAAAAGAGGCTAATATGACTCAATAAATCTAACAGTTCTGAAGCTCAGACAGACCTAGCGAATGTATGACTGTGGAGCACATTTACTTCCGCACACTGAGATCTGTCCGTGTGCTAGCGAGCTAGCTCGTGTGTCACAGGCAGCACTGAAATACTATGAAGCACACTATAAAAACCAGTTTTTTTTATCATTCCATTTCCAACTGTTACCAGGAGCCGGTTTACTCCAGAAAGCATGTAAAACAAGGCGGTGCAAATTAATCTAGAAAAAACGATTCATGCGCCTGGAGTTTGAGTGATCTGAGTGTGCGTGTGGGCTAGCCCCCTCAGAGCTGTCCTGAGGCACAGTAAAGCCCCCTTTTTGGGAGAGGAGTGAAGGGGCAGCACTGGAGGTCCATGCACTGGAGTTGTGTGCCAAGCACTGTGGCACCTGGAAGAATGGCAGACTGGCACCCCTCCATGCCCAGCAGAGACAATCAGTACTCCTGTGGCTGGCACAGTGACCTTTACACTCCTGAGTCAGCAGGCATGAAGGCCATTACAGCATCCCATTGCAACCAACTAATAATGACCAGAATACCCTGTCTGTGAATGTTTGCATGATTGGACAACTACTTCTACTATTACTACAATTATTATTATTATTATTATTATTATTATTATTATTATTATTATTATGTAGGAAACTGCACTTTTATTTTGCCATGGAAACTCCTTATGGAAATGAATATATTGCAATAAAATATAGAATTCAAGATTACACTTGGTATGGTGTTAGATGCTATATAGTCTGTAGGGAATCAGTGCACTAATTTAGTCAGGATAATGGCGAGCATTGTTGGGCTGAATGGCCTGTTCTCGTCATTATGTTATGTTACTTCAAAATGGATGGTAAGAAATAAACTAATTATTGCCTTTTTCAGATATTCCAGTATATTCTTTTAAAAAAATTAACTGCTGTGAAATATATGCATCGTTATAAAGCCTACATATTTACAATGCATTCCAGTATTCTGTTTCCATATGTGTGATTTCAGGATGAGCTTTGCTAATGGAATCAGATCGCATCCAGAAACTGTATTACAGCATTTTAACTTAACAGCCGTTCACAACACTACAGTGTGGTTGTAAACGGCTGATTAACCAATTAACAATCCTCATGCTATTAGTGGAAAAAATGTGAAAAAAGACGTTTTAATGGAATGTATGTCTCGTAATTTCCAGGCCCTGGACTTTCTAACTCTAAGAACTATGACAGTGGCCATAAAGTAGGACATTCCATCTGTTTTCCTGATCCTTCATAAGAAGGAAATGTTAAAGATAAAGGGGAGGGAGGCTTGCACAGTAGAGAAGGTCTTTGTCTTTTTTAGACCTCCTTTCCAACCTATGTAACAGCACAAAAATTCTACATAATGAATGTAGCTGATGAATAATGTCTTCAAGGCCTGGTGGCACAGGGTCTTGCTCCAGGCTATGGGGAAAGGTTGGACATGGGGATAGGTTAAACACAGGGACAGGTTGGAGACATTATAGGCACATCAGTCTCCTGTCCCACCCTCACTTACCCCCCCCCCCCTTAGGCCCAGGCACTGAGCCCCAATCTCTCACACCCCCCCTGCTCTGATTGTGCTATGATCTCTGACAGGGGCACAGCAATGGGCATGCCCTCCTCTGTCCTCTGTCCAGTCTTCCTGGGGAGGGAGGTGGGGGCTGGCGGTGGCTAATAGTCCATCTCCCTGCCTGGGGGCTTGGGAACGCTGCGTATCTAAATAAAGACAGCTGCATGGAGAGGGATGGGTGCCTTTGGGATGTCCTCTTCCTCCATTTACACGTCTTCATTACTCCGGGCGTGTGGAAACAATCGATTTATTAATCTCATATATTCATTTATTTATTCATGCATCTCGCAGGGGCCCGGGACCCTTTCATCAGGCCGCTCATTTGCTGCCTCCGAGCGGATTTACCCATAAGCCCCTGCCTTTGGCAGTTGGGCGGCCGGTAATGACTGGAGCAGTGGCTTATCCGAGGAGTGAGGGAGGCCTTGCGAGAGGCCTCTGTGACAGTTTATACACTGCCGCTCTGCTGAACTGACTCCTAGGAGTACGACAGAACTGCAGCTGTCCGCTCAAGGGTACAAGAGCAGGATGAAGAAACACACTGGCTGCGTCGGCTGGGCGGGCGTCGCCGCTTCTGGAAGGGCCCCCGTCACGTTCCCCTCTTTGCAAGTCTCGTCTTCTTCGTTACGGTGAAGGAGAACAAAAATCTGCTTTCGGAAAAATAAATGCGTGGAGTTGGGCGTGCGAGACGAAGTGCCGCGGGACCTCTCTCCCGCCATTAAGCTTCTCTCCTCCGCCGCGGCGTTTTCCACATTCCTTCATACCGTGCGTCAGCTCTGCGGAAATCTGTGACATAAAGGGACGGTAAGCGCACTGTTCCATCACAGGCTAGAAAAGGTCCCTCCACCTCTTTCCCTGACTCTCTCGTCCTCTTGGCTTTTAGTCCACAGCGACGCTCGCCTCTTAATAATCCTTACTAAATTTAGGCACTTCGGCCATTGTTCCGTTTTGCAACCCCTCTGTGAATAACAGCTACGGCCACAGTCACCTGCGTCCTTGATTAGGTGCACAGTAACGAGCTCCTTCCCTCCGGTCTTGCCCGCTTTTAGACCCATTTAGGCCGGGACATGCGTGACCACTTGGCTCCGTTCCTGAGTGAGGTCGTCAGGCCCGCCATTATCGCCGCGCTAATTACCCAGCTCCCCAGCTGCTGTAATCACCCCGCCTCCTCCGCTGGTCATGTAGCCTTTTGTTTGTTTTTTTTTCCGAAGCGAGCATCTGGCGGTTGCTAACGCTAATGTTTTTGTCGTTTTGTTGCTTCCGCCATTCCTAACGGTGTTCTCAATTTGAGCCCGTGCTGAATTTAGGATAATGTTTAGTCTTTTCTCTCATCACATTCACAATCTGTTGCTTCTTCGTTTGAGTTTCAGTTTTCTTTCGTCGGTTTACACCAGACTTAACTACGTTTTTTTTTAGCGCTCGTAAATAAAGCCGCTCAATAATCCTCAAGGAATCTCCGGTTCCGCTCCGTCCTCTGCTCGTTCCGAATACTTACATTATGCTTGACGGCTTCCTCTTTTACTGCGTTGACATTTGGCTGTCTGTATAATCTGCCCATCTCCCTCTCTCCCGGGGTCTGATCTGACCCGATATCCAGCCGCCCCGCGCTCCCCCCTTCCAACATTTACCTCGTTAAGCACAGTTACATTTTTCACAATGTCTGATCTGTCCGTGGGAACAAAATCAATTTCGTTCTTTCTTTCTCGCCATTGGCCCCCTTCCAAGTCCATTTCCTGCCCGGCCTCCTTTGATGGAATCTATTCATAACCCGAAAGCCGGCTCCTTCTTCCGAAAACCTGTGGCGGCATGTCGCCTCGGTCATTACGGCCTACCCCTTCCAAAATTGCCTATTACCGCCTCACCTGCTTTCCTTCCTTTTTTTGCCTGACTTTCACATTAAAATCTCCAATCAAAAAAAACCCCTGTATTGAGTTTGTACAATTCTGCGACCGCCTCACCTGTCCCCCTGAACTCAGGGAGACCTGTGATATCCCGTTTCACACCGTCTCACTCTCCCCCCCCCATAACCGCCCCCCCCCCCCAACTTCGCTTCAAAAGACGGCCTGACTATTTCGAAGTTTCCGAAGGGCGCCCCGACCGCACCCCCAGACGTTCTGAGCTACCGGCTACACCGGGCGCAGGCGTGACCGCCACCTCGGGCAGTTGCTCCGTCGCTGCCGGAGCCTGAGGGCCGGTGACTAGTTAGTTCAGCCTGTTCGTAGCGGTCAGCGTGACCATCACGGAAAACATCGCGCGCGGTTCAAAAGATAGGAACCTGTTTTTTTTCTCTTGTCACCGACGGCGTACCCGCCGAGCGGGACGGCCCACGGCTAGCTCGGCTCAAATCAAACCGGCGTCGAGCTGGCTGACCGCCGGAGCGCCCGAGCCCTTTTTATTCCGCGGCACGCCGCGTCTCCGCCGGAGAACAGGAGGTGCCGCCGCGGCGTACGACCTGCTCCCGTCCCGCCCGCAGATTTATTAATAAAACATGCTCCGCCGAACAACACTGTCACAGTCCTCCAAATCATTTCTCTCCTTCTGTTCAGGTAATTTGGGTGGAAATTGCACAGGCCTGTTCCCTGCACAAACACGCGCCCCGGCTTTCCCTCTGACAGACTGAAGTGGGGGCCGACCGACTGACTGACCGACTGACTGACTGACTGAGTGACCGACCGACTGACTGACTGACTGACTGACCGACTGACTGACTGGCTGACCGACTGACCGACTGACAGGCCGGAATCACTTAGCTGGCGGGACCTCAGCGACGTTCGCCATGCCGCGAACGCACAGCAAGAGACCAGGGGGGCTGTGTTTCGTGCAAGCGTTACCGCAATGCTGCGCCGACGTTGAGAGGACGTTTGCATGTAGAACAAAATGGAAAAAACCCTTGGTGCGCAACGCAGGGAAGAAGACATGCCAAACTGTCTCTCTCTCACACACACACACACACACACACACACACGGCCCAGCTCAGTCTCGGTCTCGCCCTATCAGATTCCCTTTCCCATTCATCCTGCCGTCCCGTCCCGTCCCAGCCTCTCCTAATGCCCACATAAAGCATCTCCCCAGAAATGAATTAGCGGGATTTTTAATCAGTTTAGCGGTCGATTGTTGGAGGGGAATAAATACATATCACCATAATACAATACAGTGGCCATTGTCCGTCAGCGTCGGGCTATTAGAACCGCTACGCGGTGTCAGTGACAGCTTGCGGGATGGCCCCGGACGCGTTTATGGACCGATAGGTTTTGGTTAAGAGGAGCCGCGGCCGACAGGTGATTTGCCTATAACCTCGCCGCAACCCTCGAGCCCATTACAAGAGGAGCCATTTTGAAACAGGTGCGGACGCGCGGGGGGAGGGGGGGGGACGGACGAATGTCCACGTCGGCGTGTCCTCCGATTTTAATGGCGTCGCCGCGGTAACCGTGCGGAAAATCCATACGCGCCGCGAGGCGGTCAGTCCACATTACAGCAGCGCTGAACAGGTGAGTAACGCTTCTGCTCCGAACGCCACCGTCCCTCAGGCGGTGGAAATCCAGTCCGCTCACTGTGACAGAAAGTTCCAGAAAATTCCGGAAAAAACTGAAGGCTTTTTTTTCCATTGTCGTAGGAAAGGGACTGCTTTAGGCGACTTTAGGCAGTGGTGAGAAACCCTCCCCCTTGAGGGCCGTGGGGTCAGCTGGTTTCGGTTGTAACTCGGCAACTAACTGATAAATTTAAGCAGTTGATCTGACAGTTAACTCACCTGACCAGGTTTTCCGGGTCTGAACTGGTTGCTGTTTTTGTGGTGAAAACAAAAACCAACAGACCACTGCTCTCTGAGGCCAGAATGGCATACCCCTGGCTTAAGGTCCCCAGAGGGTTTAGGCTCTCTCACACTCAAGTTAACTTATAGATTACATCATGATGTATTTCTGACTGAAGGCCATTTTGGGATGCACTGTACACGGCTTTAGCTTATCAGTACGCCATTTATCTCTTACAGTAGGTAACAGGGATTCCACAATATCGTATCTGTCTGGATAAGATAATAACAGTAATAGCTATCTGTGAGGTGGAAGGGCTTAGATAATGACACATACGGAGAGGTTTGTCATGTAACTTACTCTCAGCAAAGGTGCCAAAATAATGATGTACCTGCAGGGTAGAGAGGGTCTGGAAAAGGACGCAAGAGGAACAGTCTGTTCTTTATCAGCAGGACAGAGCAATTTAACGGCGAAGCATGTGTTATACAGGTTGTGTGTCCACCTCCTCTTATCTCTTCCCACTCATTCAAATGTATTTATTACATTTTTTTATGATGTTTTCCTGGTTTTTTTTTTTTTTACCTTTTCATAAAACGGGCGAGTGCAATCTGTCTGCTTTATAGACGGGTGGGGTTAAGAGTCTCGGCAGGCCGAGCGGGGGCCTCAACCGGCCGTAACGAGGTCCTGCTCGGGCCGTCCGAGGACCGCCTGCTGAGAACACACACACACACACACACAGCTCCCATGGGGGGGGGGACGCCCGGCAACCGGCTGGGAGACAGCTTGATTTACCGGTACGGCCGCGGCCGGTGAGCCCCACGGACGTGCGCCGTACGAGCCGCCAGCGTGCGCTTGTCCCTCCGTTCTTTTTTATCCCTCTCTCCCTTCAGGACAGGATGTTTAGCCCCCCCTCCCCCACCCCCCAGGCCATCGAAATTTATGAAAGGCCCCGGGAGCGCCTGTCTGTAACAGCTTTATCAGATCAATCGCAGATGATTACATTGAGAAATCGATGGCGGCCTGTAATTGCATATTAAAAAGATATTTTTTTTTGTATTGATAATGATACTAATACGAGTGTTTACATTTCGGATGATTAAAATCAATGTTGTGGGGTGAGTTACGGCGGGCCCCGGCGGCGGGGACACCTTTATGGGGCGTGTTTAATGCCAGCGCTCCTGCGCTTAGCGCTTAGCGCCGATCGCCCCCGTCCGGCCTGCGCGGCCAGGCCTGGGCAGGACGGACCGCGGCCCTCTCTGATTGACCTCTGCACCCAGCGTGCGGCTAACGCGGCTAACGCACCGCCTCTACCTGTACACCCAAACACAGCGCTGCCTCTCCCTGTCCACCCAAACACGGCGCTGCCTCTAACTGTACACCCAAACACAGCGCTGCCTCTCCCTGTACACCCAAACACAGCGCTGCCTCTCTCTGTACACCCAAACACAGCGCTGCCTCTCTCTGTACACCCAAACACAGCGCCGCCTCTCCCTGTACACCCAAACACAGCGCTGCCTCTCCCTGTACACCCAAACACAGCGCTGCCTCTCCCTGTCCACCCAAATGCAGCGCCGCCTCTCCCTGTACACCCAAACACAGCGCCGCCTCTCCCTGTACACCCAAACACAGCGCTGCCTCTCCCTGTACACCCAAACACAGCGCTGCCTCTCCCTGTCCACCCAAATGCAGCGCCGCCTCTCCCTGTACACCCAAACACAGCGCTGCCTCTCTCTGTACACCCAAACACGGCGCTGCCTCTCCCTGTACACCCAAACACGGCGCTGCCTCTCCCTGTACACCCAAACACGGCGCTGCCTCTCCCTGTCCACCCAAACACAGCGCTGCCTCTCCCTGTACACCCAAACACAGCGCTGCCTCTCCCTGTCCACCCAAACAAAGCGCTGCCTCTCCCTGTCCACCCAAACACAGCGCTGCCTCTCTCTGTACACCCAAACACAGCGCTGACCCTTAACACAGGACCCGGTAGAATTACCGCCATGTTATGGTACAACATTAGCCCCAGCGACAAATAACTGACACAATTAAAGCTTTTTGAAACTTGAACTTTGTAGGATCTGCATTCTAACGCTGTTGCTCGTATGTTTTTCAGTTAGTTTTTCTATCCGTCCGTAAGTGCTTTTTAATATCCTATGCTAGTTCGAGTCACTTTATCATATGAAAAATGTGAGTTTCTTTTAAGATTAACTACTGCTACTCAGCACAGTATAACATCTTTATCATGTGCTTTCAACTGGAGCGTGATTTTTTTTTAAATGCATCACTCATTAAAAATAAAAAACAGATTGGATGATCCCACAGAAATAATTTTTCCGACTGTGTAAACAGTGAACTGAAGTGAATGTATTCTTAGCCATTTTTTTTCTTTTCTTTTTTTTGCAAACATGCTGGCCACCTCTACCACCCCTAGGGTTAACTAAACACTTTCCCAAGCACCATTAGATATGGACGGTTAAATATAATTGTCTGTAGAAATTCTGAAGTCTTTCCGGGGGCAGCCCACAGCAGGCAGTAAAACTGAGGCCCGTTTTAGACCATGTAGGACCCACAGACTCAGACTGAAGTTATTAGGCATAGGGAATGGGGGGGGCCTACATGCAGGTAAATGGGAGGAGGGATTGCTGGGGGTGGGGTGGGGTCTACATGCAGGAAAATGGGAGGAAGGACTGTGTGGGGGGTTTACATGCAGGTAAATGGGAGGAAGAATAGTGGGGGGGGGGGGTGAACAAATTGTAATAATGACCTTGCATTGCCAGATGTGTAAGGCCTGACAAAGCATGGAGTGGCAACGGTTATCTAAGCGGAGATCATTCATGCATAAACTGACCAATAAACAGCAGCAGGGGGCGTTTCTTCTGCCCAATCAGGACCCAACAGGCGTTTCTCATTCCATATGCTAATGAGGGCTACCAGCAATGCTCGGCCACATGATCCACGCATTCTTACCTCCGATAAGTGCACGGGTGTTTCCTGGATGTGCGCAAAACTAGCCGAACATGGCAGGCCTGAAGCAAGCCTGGTTAAAAGAACACACCTTTCCATTGGGGGTGGGGGGGTTGGCAAGGGAGGGGTAGGGAAGGCGTGGGGAACAATGTTCATCCCATCGCTGGTTATTGAGGACATAACCTCCTTCATCAGCTAAAATTCTAAATGGGGTGGAAATTGCATACCCCTTTCCTCCGTGCTGGGGGGGGGGTGGGAAGGAGATGGGGGGGGGGGGTTACAGGGACAGGAGGCATACGAATTCAACTAACCTTTGTTCCTCTAGCCGCTCCACGTGGTTCCAGGCAACTACTGAGGCTTTAACTTTAATTAAAAGTTCCCTACCTCTGGGTGACTTACAGTGCCAGTCGGGGGACAGCCAAAGTCAGCGTGAAAGACAAGAGTGATTACAGCGTGAGGAAGGAAGAGGGAAAAGAGGAGAGAAGGAGAGGTCTTTCAGAAGGAGAGGCGTTGGGGGGGTGCAGCGGGGAGGCTACGCGGCTGCCCGTCTCCCTCCCGCCGTCGAGCGGCCGCCAAAGAATCCCTCTTTTCCGCGACGCGAGAGCGAGAGCGGCGGCTAACCGCGCGGCGGCTAACAGCGGGACCTCGCGCAGGCTCGGAGTTAGCGGGGCTGATCAGAGGATCCCTTTCATTTCCCCCCAGAACCGTCCCATGGCGGGCGCACTAGAGCAGAGTCCCGGACACACGCAGGCACGAGCAGAGAAGCCACTGGAGGTCCCGGAATCACAGCATATCCGATCTTATTAAAAGATGAAATGTTTGTGTCCTAACTGCGGCAAAACTGAGACACAGTTTTAATTACGCATTACTTCAGCCCAGTTCAGGAATTCACTTCTTTTTTGCTTTCTGTGGCGCTATTGTACAAACGATATTTTTTTTTTAGGGTGAACTCACATGACACCACCCAGTCCCACCAAAATCACCCCCTCCACCACCCCACACCCCCCCCACCCCCCGAGCTGCAGCAGGACAGCCGCCCCGCCCCCCCCCCCCCCCCCAGGCCCCAAGTTCTGCTACGCCAGCTGCTGCGGCAGCGGTACTGTATTATACATCATATTATATTAAATACATATATAATCACCGCATGCTGATATGATAAATGAAAGGGGCCCGCTGGTCCGGGATCCGTGGACCGCAGCCCGATTCCGAATTCGAGCAATCCGTCTTTTCCCGCCGCGCAGCCCCGGCTCCGTCCAGGACCCGCCCCCCCCCCCCCCGGCGAGCGGCGAACGAGCGCGCGTCCCAAAACAAAGATTTTCATCCGACGCAAATTATGAACCCCCCCCCCCCCCAAAAAAAAAAAAAAAAATCACACAGAGATATCTTCTTCCTGAGCCCAGAAGAAGAGAAGGCGGGGGGGGGGGGGGGGGGGGGGGGGGAGAAAGAGAGAGGGAGGAAGGGACAGAGAGAGGGAGGGAGGGAGGGAGGGAGGGGAATCCATTCTATTCAGTGAAAGATTGGACAGGCCCCTCCGTTCCACTTAATGTCTGTTCCTCTTGAGTTCCCAGCTGAGCCCAGAGCTGACTTAACTGTGCTCAATCTCGCCGGCACTGCGCCGGGCCGCCCCGCCAGCCGGCCGGGCCCCGGACAGTGAAATATGGCCACAATTAGCCCGGACACAGTTCAATGATGATAGAGAGTGTTCGCCCCCCTTAGGCCGTGATTAAAAGGCCCGCCCGTCCCGCCTTTGATAGAGAGAACTAATTTCACATTATTATGGCCACATCTTGATTATAACACCCTCTCCCCGAGGTTCGGTTTTTTTTTTTCCCCTTCTCCTTTCTCTCCGGTTCTCCCTTGACTCCGGGCTGCAGATGGATATCCCGCCATCTTTATCATTCACACATCAGCGGCGGAGCGCCGCTCTCCCCCAGCCCCGCGCCTTTATTCACACTTATCCCCCCCCCCCCCCCGACGCTTCCTCCGCTTCGTCATTATCGCGCCCGTCCAATCGGTGCGGAGGATGAGCCCTGTCATGATTAAGCCCGTCCAATCGGTGCAGAGGATGCACCCGCCCCAAACACACACACACATACATACAAAAAATGGAAAAAATAAAAAAAAGCCAGTGGACAAGATTGAGATCAGTAGGGTGACCTTCTATGTATACCCATAAATACTGTTCCCCCTCCCCCCTCACTTTCTCTCTCTCTCTCTCTCTCTCTCTCTCTCTCTCTCTTACTTGGCAGCACACACTCTGCTCCCCCAACAATGTTCAGGAGCAGAGGTACCCCTTTACAGTAATGGGCAGAAACATAGAGGGGCTGAGGGGGGTGGAGGGGGGGGAGGGCAATAATGAAATGGAGACATCAAGGGGCATGAAAAAGGGAGGGGGAGTGGAGGCTGAGGAGGGGGGCAGTAATTCGAAAGGAACTGAGCTGTCCACAGAACAGGTATGGGGAGAGAGAGAGAGATAGTAAGAAAGAGAGGGAAAGAGAGCGGGGGGGGGAGACAGAGCGAGAGAGAAGGGGGTGTGGGGGGGGGGGGGGGGGTGCCGAGCAGAAGAGTAAGAAGGATCGCCTTCCACCAATGTTCCATCAAGGGAGAAATTACACATTTACTAAGGTTTCTTCTTAAGACGACGGGCCCCATAGATCAAACCACTGGATTTACGAGCCAATTTCCAACATGAAATATAGACACCGGGAATCAATTTCACCTGTGTTTTTCCCCCCCTCTTCCCGATAAAACACAGCCCTCAGCTCTTTAAGGGACTGCTCCATGCCCCGTTTTATAACCTATCTCCCTGTCAGCTCCCCTTTGTTACACGCACACATCCGCGGTGGCCATTCTGGATTTATTGAATTTAAATAATCTATATGGACCTTGACTTTTGTTCCCTCATTTTAATTTTCAGAAAGACAGGATATACTGGAGGGGGGGAGGGGGGGGGGGGGGGGGACAGGCGCAGTGTGTCGCTCTGCCCTGCATATTGAGGTTATTTCCATATTCCATAAGGTCACTCCACTCTCCTTGCGAGCCACTTTGACCACGGCTGCGTTTATTTAATCTAAGCTAAAAAAAACTTAGCATTTTTAGTTTTGCCTGCAAAGTCCTACTAGACATATTCCTGAAGCGAGGCCATGTCATTGTTTCCACGGAGACACAACAGGACATCCACGTACACTGCACAGGCACAGTTTCAATATTAACCAGCAAAGGCAATCCCAGTCTTTTACACAAACCACCATGACTAAGTGGGCACAAGCGATGGCGGAGGTTTGTGCATCTATGGTTGTGGAGTAATTTCCAGCTGGTAATGCCACACTGCCACCCCTCGAACGGCGAGAGAGCAGTAGAAGACAGGTAACCAAACAGCAAAACAACCCGGATGACCTATCATCTCCCAGCTTCCCTCACTCCACCACAGCGAAGCTCCGGGCTCTTGCGCAAATGCAGCCCTCTCCCGAATCAAACTGCAATTCAGAACACAAGCCCTGTGAAGAAAAAAAACAGCTACTGTGCTTCACTGGGAATAGCAAAATGCGCGAGAGAGAGAGATGGCTTTGCTTTAGAGCGGGAGGAAAAGGTGGACGGCAGACGGACACAGGCCGGGTGAGCAGAGTCAAAGACCCGGGCGCTGAAAATGCCCTACTTGAGATTTTATACGACACAAATACCCGGTCCCCGATGTGCAGATGTCACTGGGTCATGTTTTCCTTTCTGGAATATTCTATTTTTCCTTGACATGAAGCCACTGCAGGGCGCTTATACGTGCTCAGTGTGAAGAAACAGTCCTGTGCGTGTGCATGCGAGAGTGATGTGATAGTTAGCGTGTCAGGGTGTGTCTTTTTCAAAAAATTTCACGACGACTATATAAATTGAAATAAAAAATCATGGTAGGCACTGATTAGCCTTTATCACACTGTTTTGCATCTAATGGCAAAACGGCTTGCGTTTTTGTGAATGTTACAAAACAGAAGTCTTACCACACAGCTCCTGCTCTCTGTGTGTGTGAACAAGACATCACTACAGTTCACCTCCCGCGATTGTCACGGTCAGAACGCAATTATTGCCGATTCAGTCAAGACGTGCCGTAAGTAGTGGGTGGATCTTTGTGTAAAATTCACTTAGGTGCCACATTTTTCTTCCTGAACAAGATGAATTGCATTATGACTCGTTTCCAGAAGAAAAATGGCACGGTGGACGTCTTGCTCAAATTCACAGAGCACCGTCTTTTTTTTTTTTTTTTTTTTTTTAATACATCTCGCAAAATTGAGGTTAAGAGGGGATATCCTGGAGCTCGTGTGCATCTCGTACAGGAGGGGAATGAGATTGATGTGTTAAAGAGATTGGTATGGGAAGGCCTTATTCATATGGTAATGCTCCTATTGTTTAGGGGAGGTTTTTCTCGGGGTTTTTCCACAATTTCAATCACGATAAAAATCAGACGGAGCACCTTGTGTCTTGGCGACGACGCGCCACGTTCGCAACAAAAGCAACGCCGCGCGCCGCGGAGAGGAAAGCGGTCGTGAAAACCATTTAACCGGGCTCCCGGAAAAAAAAGAAAAAAAACGACAGATCTGTCCGCGATTCCGTCTCGTTTGACGGGGGTTAGTCCGTCACTCAAAACCCGCCGGAAAAATCAAAAGCTGGATCCAGCGTGAGGAAGTGCTTTGGGGATTGATTCTATCAGGTCAGCTTCACGTTTTAAAATCAAACTGAAAAAAGACATCATTACTAATAAAAAAAAAGTCACACATCCTTGAAAAGAACCTGGAGTCGCAATGTAAAACTGGGGAAAGGTTTGGTTTAAAACATCAAATGTGTATGTAAACTACACAGGCAGGACAGTTCTCTCAGCACATGCCCAGTACATCCGGCTTAGTAGGCTACTTTCTGTGCTTCAAGGTCTTAATGATTTTAACTTGCTCCAGAAAATGTCAGCTTTAATTTTCTAATCAGATATGTCAAATAATTAATCATTATGACCTGGCTGTTACTGTAAATGAGAATGTGTTTTCAATTAACTGGGAAAAAATTTGGTAAATAAAAATAATTATATTATAAGAGGGTATGTTACTGATCATGTTTAAAAAGAGAACAGCAATAAGTGCCCTGTTCACCATCAAAGCAACTTATAACTATTAAGCTGTAGATGAAATTAAACCCCTTTATGTCGTGAAAAATATTAATAGAAAACAACGGCTTTTGCAACAGAAAAAATGGTCTCTCAGAACAAAATGCGTTCACTTATGCATTTTGGTATTTGCCTTGAAAACAACGTTGTTTGCTGTCAGCGCATGTTACCCGTACTAAAGCCATTGATTTATTTAACAGATGCCAGTGTCCAGGGAGAGTTACAGTGGAGTACATATTTCACATTCTTAAATATGATGCATTCGTCCAGCTGGAAGCGATTCGGGTGGAGATTCCGGAGCTCGCAGTGCATAAAGGCAGCCAGCGGGACACGGGGGAATCGCACCTGCAACCTCCCGGGCTGACGGGCCGATCCTTTACCCGCCCCCGCGCCGTCCCCAGTCACGCCATAACCATGACTACAACATAATCCTTAAGCCAATTTGCGGGCGCGGGGCGCGCGTCTGAAGAACGATGCTTATCTCTTATTGCCGGCCTTCGCCGTTGCAGTAATGGCTTCATTATTTGTGAGGGATTCCCCTCGCCCGCGTGCTCAGTCACGGGCCCCGGGAAAAGGGGCACCTGCGCTTAGGAGCGAGGAGGCGTCTCCTACCTGCCGCGCGGGCCCGCTGAGCGATCGCCGTGGTTACGGGGCGGGGCACGCCGCCAGGCCAGAACGGGCCTCGAGGCCGACCGGGCCGGGTCGCCTTTAAACGTCCCGGCAGAAGCGTCCGATCGAATCGACGGCGGTGTTTCTTGACTGCTGGTCGCTCTGCAAAAGTGCCCATCGGATTTTTCTTGCATCCGAGCGCTTGTCCCTGCATTTTTCTCCATATCATCGCCGCACTTCCCCCCCTGGCCCTAATCGATAGGCATATTAATCATTTAGGGGCAAGGAAAAAAAAAAAAAAAAAAAAAATGTGACAAACCAATTATTAATCGGCCCTGTCAAGCCCAATGCAGTAATGAATTTACTAAAAATGGTCTTAACTCCATCCATTCATTAACTGCTGATGGGTGGCAGACTTCACAATGTCAGTGGATTTTCCCTCTTATTGACGTCGGCGCTGGCAGCTAATTTGCAGCTCTGCGGCGCGCTAATAAAACGGAGCCTGGTAATCAGGGGAAGGGCCGGACGGCAGGGAAACGAGGCCCTCTCGCCATGGTGGCGCTACTCCCCGCCAACTTCCACGTCTGAGCTTCGGCATCCCCGGGTGGAACCAGGTCAGGGGGGGGGTCTGCCTGCAGAGGGGAGAGCTGTATGCGGTTGGGTGGGCTAAGCTAAAAAAAGTAAAAAGTGTCCTATTATTTTAGGAAAGGAGCAGGTGGTGTTTTAACGCTCGTGTTCCCTTCGAAGGCTGAGGGCGTCGAGGCCGCGAGAGAGCGGAGGGGGTCATCCTGAGAGAGATGTCTGAGCATCAAGGCAGCGGATGAGCCTGATTTTGGGGGCCAGAGAGTGCCGGGGGGGGGGGGGGCGGAACAAGCCCGGTCCAGTGGAGACAGCTCAGCAGATGAGTCGGAGCGGCCTGCTGCAGCCGCGTGCGCTCGCCCTTCCTGCTCCTGACCCCCCCCCCCCCCTTCCCTGCGCGGGGTACAGGAAGACCCCGTACACCCCCCCCCCGTCCCAAACACTGCTGGGACAGCTGCATCCGTACCTCTGAGAGTTGCATTTTAATTCTTTATCCGAGAGCGCAGTTAAAAACACGAGTTCAAAACACCCTCATTTAAAACACTGACGATGGCAGTTTGAACAGCAGGTGCACATGCAGGAAAAAAATAAAAAATCACAAAGGACCAAAAAAGGCAGGAGGGTGATTGCAACCGTCGGAAGAGCGATTCTACACCGTCCTCATAATCCCAGAAGTCCTCATAGTGTCAGTATGAATTCGGTTGAATTGTCCTTATAATACAGGAAAACTGATGCACACAAGCACAAAAACACACACACACACACACACCGGATAAAACCTACACACACACAGCATTAAACCCTTACAGCAACGCATGCACACACACAGAGCATGAACGGCTAAGAACAACGGACAAACTGATTTATTTCCCCCTGAGTGGATTACAGAACATGAGAACTTTAAATGCCCACACTTAAGGTTTATGTGACTGCTACAATGAAAACGCTTATTTCCCAAAGAACAGAAACAGTATTTTAAAGCACAAAAAAACCAAATGTGTCTTTTTCCATATAAATTAGCGATGCTGCAGTTTATAAGAGCTCGTCTGATTGAACCCACTCATCACGGCACGATGCATTTCACCGCTTTCGCCACCAGAGGTCGCTACACCTCCCATCCGCATCTCCGGGCATTCCTCGGAATATCTATCACCGGGCCAAAGCTGGTATTGGCAGGAAAAGATCATCAAAGCGGGATGCATCAGGGCGTGATCGACCTGGGCGACCTCTCCTCCGCGGCCTTCGTTTATGACGCGTTGATGAGCTTCGGCGTTTCGGTGGGCGAGCGAGTTCGGTCGTGTCTGAACGAACGCCGTTAAAGCAGCCTGGCCGTTTCCCCGCTCCCGGTGCGTCATGGCAACCCGCCCGCGCCGTCTTGAGAGTCAGGGATAGCCGAGCGGCGGCGAATCCCGCGTCCAAATGTCAGCCTTGCCAAGCAGGACTCCGATCGTGCACTATTTATAAACTTTGTGTTTTTGAGGGGAGAAACCTTTTCCCTCCCCTCCGCCCCAAATTTGCATACAAATGAAGTGCTAAATGGGCTCAATGATATAATTGACTTGCAATTAGGAATATTCTGGAGAATGGTCACTTTGCAGTGGCCACAGCGAATAAAATATGGGAGAAAAAGGGCTGCTTAGCATATTAATGAAGCTCGTTAGCTGTCACTTAAACAGGGCTGACAAGAGGACTTATGTATGCAATGACCTTACAACTTAATTTGAAATGAGAATTCAACACTAATTGTTTTGGAGGACGTTTTATCTAATTATAGTAGAAAGAACGAGCACGTTTGTGACCAAGTGTAAACGGGGGGGAAGGCGGACGGACATGAAGACATCAAGTCGAACCGCAAACGCTTTTGTCTCTTCTCCAAATGAGGCCCGATCGGGGCGTGGGAATTGCTTACCACCGAGGGCCACGTCGACACAAACTGATTTAGAGTCAAGTGGTTGACTGTCATAAGACACTTTTTCAAATAAAAAAAAGAAAAATTCCCACTTTGGCTTCTTTTCACTGGTTGTACTTTGGTTAAACAAGATTACCCACAATGCCCTCCCGCTGCTCTAGAAATGCTTACATGTTTACAGGCCTCATCTCATCTCAAAGACCTCCTGGAATCCTGAATTCTGTGGTGGAAAGAAAATCTTCCCACTGACCCACCCAGGAAGAGTGGTATGTTACGGGAGTCTGTGTCTTCGGGCCCCATAACTGCTAATCTGTGCCTTTTCAGGCACCCCAAACACTATGATACACACATATTTAAAACAAAGAACTGCCATTTTAACCATCTTAGATACCCCTGGGATTTACTGTGTACATTCCCAAAACATATACAGCCACATTTCCAGCACTTCAGGGTTGTCCAATGAAAAATTGCTTATAAATGAAAATGCATTACTATCACTATAGCTCTCATTATTATTACTATTGCTCTTCTAGTTCATTATTAATTCTAATCGTTATTATTCAATATTATTACTACTGAGATGCACGAATCATGACAAAAGAAATGCTCAAACATTAATGGTACACAAACCGTACATCTACTCATCAAAAACACAATGCTTGTACAAATGTCAAATTCACTGAGTACTTTTATGTTTAAGAATCTCAGAACATTAGTCTTATAATTCTGTAAACGATACCCAGACAGACTTTCAATTTCAGCAAAATACTGTTACTTTATTTTACACACCATTTACAAGAACTTACTGAAAACATCAATATTTTTCCAGTAATTACAGTTGTAGTGTCGCAACAACGGAGGCACTACTGAGATTCATGCCAGCGCTATTCATGTGGTGGAATGCATCTTAATTTTAAAAAGTTTTTATATGTATCTTTGGAACTATACTGAGTTTTAAAAAAACCTCAGTTTAACTGGGTTCCACATTATGTAGCAGTCTTGCTTCCCCTCCTCCGTGTGCCAGTATCAGGGAGAAATGCTTTATGGGTGGGACAGGTTTAGCACCGGCGCACTGTAAACACGAGCCCCGGCCGCTCCTGCAGCTTGTTAACATCATCTCCGTCACTCAGCGCGCCGTTACTGTCAGGCCCCTCGCTGCGCGCCACGCAATCAGCATTAACCATGTCAGGAGCTTAATGGGAGGGCCATAAACCAGCTGACAGGCCTGGCAGAGCCCTGCTGCACGCAAGACAAACTGCCCCCCGCGCCTCCTTTACCAATGCTCGCCACTGCGCGCGGGGCTGGAAACGGCGCTCGGCTCACGCGGGGTTTGCCGGAGAAATCGCGCTGTCAACCGGCTAAAAACAACTACTCACAAATGATGATTTCTGGAAAATTCGCACGTTTTCGATTCGGTGCGCCGAGACGAGGGATTTCGCCGAGTCTCAAGTTCGCTTCTGAAGTTTATTAAAAAGTAAGACGCGTTTTCGTGTCACCGTAATATTTACGCGTGACTTGGGTCACAGTCGAGGGAACCGTGACTGAGGCCACCGAGAATTAATTAACGGATGTTGCTTCATTGGCGGATTTATTTTGTTTTTGACAGGCTACCATAAATGTAGGCGACACTTGGCTTACGCGAGAAGCATAAATCAGTCCTTTGGAAGCAGTACATATGCAGATACTATGTGTACAAACAGCAAACTCAATGTGTGAATGAGTATTCCTCATACTAACCTCAGTAAAATTGACTGGTGATTAGGACCATCAAATTGGCATTCAATTATTTTTTAATGCTGAAAAATACCGTACCATTCCGTATTTTAATAAGAAATAAAAACATCTGAAAACACCTCGATTTTATTTGAATATACCGGCCTATCAAGGTGCTGCTGGAAATATACCTTTTAATTTACAATGTGATCCAAGAAATAAAAAACAGAAACCACAAGGTCATCCACTTTCCTGAGAAAAAAAGTTTTTATTTTTCAAGGAACGGGAAGAAAGAAAAAAAACACATTGTTGCTAAGCGTTTGCGCGAGCGCACTCATTCCAGTTCTATTCACAGTTTTGGCCGCGGCCAACCGACAAAGTGGAGGAATCTCGGGGCCGCGAAGTGTCAGCTGACACCCTCCCTGCCCCAATAAGCACGGCGGTCACACAGTGTGAAAAGCTATAATAAACAGGACATTTACAAAATCTTTACAATGGCAGAGGAGAGGCGCGCATTTAACTAGGTGCTTGTCAACGCTTCAATTAGACGGACAGGCACACTCCCGGGCCCCCTGATTAGTTCTCCGTGGCAATTTTCAGTTCATACGACTTCATTTCGCCAACGAGAGCGCGACGAGGGGGAATAATGGAATGGAATGTCAGTCAACGTCCACTCTGTGGTGGTGTCCGGTGGCTGTAGAGGAGGTAGAGAAGGAGAGAGAGGGAGGGAGGGAGAGAGAGGGAGGGAGAAAAAGAAGCGAGTGGCCAGTGTGGGTGTTTGGACTGTGTGGACACCGTGTTCCCGGAAAGGGGGAGAGGGGGGAGCGAGGGGGGCAGCAGTCTGGCCAAGACCGCATTCTGTGGAACGATGAACGAGACCCCGCCCCTTTCACCAAAGTGACCAGGCCACAGCAACGCCCCAACACTGCGCCCGGGACCCCTCTGTAAACGAAAACCACGCCCCGCTCCGCATCACAGTCGCTTGGTCTTCTTGCCAGGCGACGACCCGGGGATCCACTCCCTCTGTTTCCTCTGCGGACGAAACGGGGAGAGGTAGAAAAGAAAAGGAAAGAAAAAGAAAAAGAACGTCAGCGGCGGAGGCGTAGGCCGACGCCCCTGCCGTCACGCCGCTCTTCGTCCCCGAAACGCGACCCCGCCGTTCTGACGATGCCGGGCCGCTGCCGTTGTCGACGACGACGCCGTCCCGCGCAAAAGGGAACCCTGAGAGATGAAGGCGCCCTCTGATACTGGGGGAGCTTGTAATGAAACGGGGTTTGGGTGGGGTGGGTGGGGGGGTGGGGGGGGGGGGGGAACACGTGACCCCCCCCAAGACGCTGCCCTTTTGGCAAACAGCTCAGAGGGCACGGGGGCTAACTGCCTCCCTGCTTCCAGGCGCGGGCTGTTTCTCAGGCGCCGCTGTGAAACAATCTCTCCCAGGTAGGCTGCGGCGGCCGCAGCTGCGAATGCGCTTGACCTTTCCCTCCCTGGACTAATCTGATTGTGCCTTCTTTATGTAATCAGCCGCTAAAGGTCACAGCGCCATTTAACATGGGAACCCTTTAAGCTATGGAATTTGCCTTGCAGTAAATTACCTATATTATGTTTCGCTCACATGTCACCCATACAAAAGACTTGCTTAACTCCTCGGGGGGTGGGGGGGTGTGGGGGGGGGGTGTCGATGGGGCTCTCCGTCCGTAATGTTAACGGTCGATCCTGTAATGTAACAGTTTGCCGCGTTTGGGAGAAAATCTCCAGACGGATTTGAAATTAAGTAAATGGTGGCGACTGGAGCTCGGCAAAGAACGGCTCTAAGGCCCCCCCACCCCCCAACCCGCCATTTTTTTAAGGATCGGCACGGCGCTATGAAAACGGCGAATAAAACGAACGGTGGGACAGAGAGAGAGAGGAACAGACCGGCGGAAAACGCCGAGTCCGTACGGGAGAAAGGCATGCTGGGCCTCCCCCCCGCGCGGCCCTGCTCAACTTTCCTTCGTCGGTTTGTTTAATCGCGCTTGTTTTCCCCTCACCTATGCATTTTCAGCTATGTGGTTTTCTTTTTTTTTTGGGGGGGAAGAAGGAAAATGGCGGATTAATCAAAGTCAAAATTGGTTGCCACGACGATGGTGCTCCGTGGGACCCGCCCGGCGCTGCCGCGGCTGAAGCCGTCGTCGCTGAGAACGTTCCGGCAAACGCAGCGGCAGTAGAGTCAGTGCATGCAAATTTGTAAGACGCTATAGATTTTGGCGCCCGGAGGGGGGTGGGAGGGGGGTTGGGGGGTGGGGGGGGGTTGGCTGGTGGCTGCGGGAGAAGCGATTGATTCGTGCGTCTCGCTCACACACCGTCGCAAAGCTCAAACCTCGTTACACGACAAACAGAACAAACCAGCCCCTCAAAAACTCCGCAAGTGACGAATGACCCCCCCCACACACACTGCAGAAAAGAAAAAAAAAGTAAGCCTACATGAAATGCATTCATGTAAAACGAGTGTGAAACTGAAACAAGTGTAATAAAGGCACATAAAACAGGCCGGCCACAGGCCCCCTGACAGCATCATCCATTTTGTCCTTCAGGTTGTTGACACTGGTACAGGAAAAAAAGAAAAGTTTGCATTCAATCCTTTATCCAACCCCCCTCCTCACTCTCTCTCTCTTACACACACACACACACGCATACACACGGATACACACACGCGCGCACACACACACACACACACACACGCACGCGCACACACGCACACACACACACACACACACACACGCAGACACACACACGCGCGCACACACGCACACACACACGCACACGCACACACACGCACACACGCACGCACACACACGCACACACACACGCACACACACACGGCTCAGATGTTACCAGGGAAATAAAAGCTCCCCACTCCCGCGTGCGTGCCATAATCCAGCACAGTTGCGAGAGCGGTCCCAGTGGTGTTATTCTCATCTGCTTAGCCTGAATGGGAAGGCTAGCCATGCTAAAAAACCCTCCCAAACAACAATTAGGGATAACAAATGACCGTTGATTTATTCAAACAGTTCCCATATGCTCCTACAAATTCTCCTCCAATTGCAAAAATTGCCTCTTCTGAATGCGCCGCGATGTTTAATATAATGTTTTGGGGAAAACCCCTCTCGGTCGTTAATCAACCGCTAATGAGATTGCGGCTTCTGTGCTGATTTGGAGGAGAGCTCTTCTTGTCCAGGTTCTGGGAAGTAAAGATTTTTGTAGTGTAGTAATCCGTCACCCCCCCCCCCCCCACCACCCTCCTCTGTCCTCACGTCACACTGTCTGACATGTCCGACCCTGCACTCAAAACTCTTTGATCAAACACATTCCGTAAGCACGCAAATCTTTCGTAAAAAAAAAAAAAAAAAAATGTTTTTCAATTCAGTTTTATTTTTTCCCATCAGTTTCAGTTTTTCTCCATCGTTTGTCGTTTAGGAGACGAGGTAAGTAATATGAATGCATGTTAATATGCGAAAACTGTTGCTCTGTCTGGATTTTAAAAAATAAATAATAACCTGTAGTGCACAGCCTTTCTGTTTCACTGTGTTATTTCACATTACTGTACAATCTGCGTCATTTATTTACTGAAAATGGCACAGTGCACTGCCCTCTGCAACAAGCACCTAAAATCAAGATCATTAGTTATGTGCCTAAAGATGATCCTTTTATTCTAAACATTCTACATTTTTTTACATTACATTTAACTACATTTTTTGCCTATTTAAAAGCCTGTCCTTTATTTTCGCCCTGAAGCTGTTCACGCTCATTTCATATAAATTGTATACTTTCATAGGAATATAATAATGGCTAAAACAATTTTTGGAAAACAAGACAAGCTAGGTCCAGAAATGTTTTTACCTCTTCAAATAAGTAAAACCCTGATATAGGCCTACATATATTTTTGCTTAAACAAGCACAACACTTATGGAGTTTAATTTTCTTGTACACCGTTGGTAAATTCAGAAGAAAATTCCCTCCTTGTTTTTTGTAATAAAATTTTGAGTTATGAAAAAAAAAAAAAAATTCTGCTGTTTTGTCATAGGCCACGACCAAATGAGGATCATACTTTAAAATCAGTTTCTGGCTCACTTAATACTTAACTTACAACATGGATTAGCCTTCTGTGTTATTAATATGAATATTATCAGTTGCTTATTCATGTTTATATGAGTCACAGTGCATACCTGTTACATTAAGAATAAAAAAAGAATGCACAGAGGGCTTCAGTGGATCAAGACTGTGTGTGTGTGTGTGTGTGTGTGTTTATGCGTGTATCTGTGTTTGCGTGTGTGTACGCGTGTGTGTGTGTTTACATGCGAGGGTGTGTGTCAGTAGTAACACACACCGCGGTACGCACCGGGCTGGGGGTGAGCATCACTCCTGCAGCATCCAGGCCCTGCTCCTTGGGCTCCGCCCCCACGCTGCCGGCCTGTCCGTCGGCCGCGGCCCCGCCCATCTTGAGCAGGGCGTCGTGGCGATGGCGCAGGGTCTGCTCCTCGTACTGGCAGCTCCCGAGGGCCTGCTTGAGCTGGTACAGCAGCACCAGGTCACTGCGCAGGTCGTTGTACATCTGCACCACCTCCTCTGTGGGGATGGGGCTCACGTCTGCAGGGCCAGGGAGGAGGGAGTGAGGGACCCCAAACACACACAGACACACACACGCAGACACACTCGCACATGCACACACACAGACACACTCGCACACACACAGATACACACACACAGACACACTCGCACATGCACACACACAGACACACTCCCACATGCACACACACACAGATGCACACAGACACACACTCGCACACGCGCACACACAGATACACACACACAGACACACAGATACACACACACAGACACACTCGCACATGCACACACACAGACACACACACACAGACACACTCGCACACACACAGACACACACACACAGACACACTCGCACATGCACACACACAGATACACACACACAGACACACTCGCACATGCACACACACAGACACACACACACAGATGCACACAGACACATACACACACACACACACACACACACACACACACACACACACACACACAGACAGACACACTCGCACATGCACACACACAGATACACACACACACAGATACACAGACACAAACACAGATACACACACACAGACACACTCGCACATGCACACACACAGACACACACAGACACACACACACACACACACACACACACAGACACACTCGCACATGCGCACACACAGACACACACACACATGCACACAGACACATACACACACACACAGATACACTCCCACATGCACACACACAGATACACACACACACAGATACACACAGACACAAACACATACACACACACTCGTGCAAGCACAAACGCAAACAGTAACACACACGAGCACGCATACACAAACACACACAAACACACACATGGCAATGTGTGCACGGCTTTGCCTTCAGACATTAGCAAACACAGCATTTAAAACAGACATTTACAAAAACACCCCCCCCCCCACCAACCCCCCAAAAAAGGAAAAAAAAAAGTCTCATCCAATTTATATTCATTTGATTACAATTAATGCAAATGAACATTGCATCCCTTAAGTAGCAATAAACACTTTATTCACCAATCTACACAGAATAATTCAGCGGAAAGCCCTTTCTCCGAGAGCGCGGCGTGTATTATGACTGTTTTGTTCTAATTAGGGCCGCGGCGGGCGAGATGGCGGGACGGGGAGAGCGGGGCTAAAAGGCCGGCTCGGAGCGCTGCGCCACTCCCGCCACGATTCCATAAACTAACGAAGGTGTTCCTTTCAGAGGGCTGGGGACCGATAAACGCGGGGCGAGGAGGAGGGGGGGGGGAGCGGGGGCCCGGCGACCAGCATGCATCTGGGCACCGCCTCTCCCGAGACAAATCAGATTTACGGCTCGCCCCGGACCCCCGCGCCTTCAGCTGCTTTGCATTTGTATTGGCTTTAATTGATGCTGTACAAGCACCGACCCCCCCCCCCCCCCCCCCCCCCCCTCGCACCCGCCACCGCGCCCCGGAGGCGCCTGTAGTGCTGATGAGCTTTTCTGCTTTACAAGAGGAAAATCGTTCAGAGACAAGGTGATACGCTGCTCGCCCCCGCCCCCCCCACAGCCCTCCGGCAAAGCCGCACCCCCACCAGCCTTTTTACCCACACCCTCCCCGACCCCCCTCCCTCCCCCGGACCCGGGCTTGTTTAATCAAACATGAGAGCGGGAGGGTCAGGCGGGGCGGCAGGCGAGGATGAGTCACGAGGAAGCACGCTGCGCTCTGAAGCGGGGGCCTCTGGTCCGGCCGCCGCCGCCCCGCCAGGATCGCACATCACAGGGCCCTCTGAAGGGGGGGGGGGGGGGGGGGCTGGAGCCCGCTAACCTTTAACAGGGCGCTGATGGATTCCATCCACGCAGGCCTCTCTGTTCCGCAGGCTCTATCAGGGCACAGCAGCAGGGCAGAGCTTAAAAGGGGACGGCCCAGCGTGGCCGGGGGGCCGGGGGGGCGGGGGGTCAGGTAAATAAGGGGGCGCCGAGGCGGCTAACGTTTGAACGTGGCGGGCGGGAGCGCGCCGGCCGCCGTTAAGGCGATTCGCTGCGCCGAGAGGCCCAAACGCGGCGTTAGCAAATTAGCTCCCGTCGACCGAGCCAATCTGGCGCAGGCCCCCAACATCCGCCGGCTGGATGCGCGGGAAGCGAATTACACACGGGGGGGGGGTTAAGCCGAGCGTACCCCTACGCAACGCGTTCGCCTTGTACCGCCGGTCGCGGTCGCCGCGGTTTGAGCACGTAAGCCGCGCGGCGGTGAAGGGCGGCCATGTTTAATTCATGCCGCCGCCAGGAACTAGCCCCCAAGTCCCTTAATTAGCAACGGCGGCTCTGCAGCACTGGGGCGCGCGCCGCGGAGGTCACCCGGTTTTCGGCGGCGCCGGGGGCGGAGTCACGCCGCGGCGTAAAGCCCGGGCCCCGGGGCGGAGGGAGCCGCGGACGACGGCCGCCGTCGCCATGCCGACAGCTGGGCGAAAGCGAGTCGCGAGATGCGAGCACTTCAACACAGGAAGATTAGATGGGGGGGCCTGTGGCACTGAAATTGTTGACGCTTAGACAATGCCCGGGACGACAGCGATATCGCTCCGGTAATTGTGGCAGATTTGCAGGTAGGGTCCCGAGGAGACGATGGGCGAAATCTGGCCGCCCCCCCCCTCACCCCGCCACCGCCCCCCCTCAGGTTCCCCGCCGGCGAGATGGAGAGAAACTGACACTAAGTGCCGCAGATTGCCGCCGTGCGCAGCGGCGAGATGCAGCCCTGTATAAAGGCCTCTCCTGATCGCTCCGGCGGGGATGAGTGTGTGGTTAGCGGGAATGAGTGTGTGGTTAGCGGGAATGAGTGTGTGGTTAGCGGTCGGGAGAGTGCGGTATCAGGGTTAAGGGGCCCGGGTTGCGGCTGCTGATGTTCGCGCGGGGGGGAACGGGGAGGGGCGGAGCGTGCGCGTGTGCGCTAGGTCTCGCTCGTACTGAAGCGCTGCACGGGTCGATAAGTTTCTGATTCGATTGGCGAAGAAGGGTCCCATCCAAAACGCCATCCCGTATGCATGCAGGCAGCGAAGCCCTGACATTTCAGGCACGGCCACGATATCACAGCTGAAGAGTAAGGACCGGATTTGTCATTCTTGTAAGATTAATATACGAAATGAAAACAAGGAAAGGGCAGGCTTAGCTACAAGGGGTGACAAAGCCAAAATTGTTATCATTACCAACAGGGGAGAACCAGGAATTTTGCTTTTCTAATTTCCTTCAGAGAACACAAGTCATCCAAATAATGATTTTTTGACCTAATTTAGATTACAGTAATTTACCTAATGTTAGCGTGCCTGCTAAGCATCAATAAGCCAACCCCGCCTTGTCAATGACTTTCCACTTGTCGCAGTGTGTAGCTAGTAAATTCCTGACAGTCAAAAGGGTGCCGTTTCATCGACAATTTAATGCAGGCCACTAAAAACTAGCACAAATGTCAAATGGTTCGCAAGGTTACATTTAATGTCTAATGCAAGTCACCTGGGCAGTGACGCATAAAGCTCATGCACGCACAGTTCTTAAGCTCCAATCCAACGTCTCATTAAGAACACAGGGCTTGAGACACTGCCTTATATGGGCTGTACTGGACCTTGCTGTGAATAGAGAATGGTGAGGATTCGAAAAACTTCCTCTCAAGATGGCCCCACCCCCTGTGGATGTGACTCCACCCCCCTGTGGGCGTGACCACGCCCCCAAGGCTGATGCTCTGTACTCACCCACTTCCAGCTCTGTAAGCATCTGCTCGATGGCTTTAATCTTCTTCTGCCCGACCGAACTGGGGAGTTTCATCTGAAACATGCAAACAGACCATAACTACAGGCACAAGACCTCTCAGTAAACAACAAACTTCTCTGCCATCTCGACAACTGCAGGTCACAAATGCACACCTAATATCATTCGACACATCAAATATTTGTGTCCTGGCCAACACACGCATACTAAGAATGAGGGTTCACATCCCTCCACCCAAAACATCATTGAAACCCAAACTGACTGCTAACAGGATTTTCCGACAGGTGTAAGAAATGACCGCTACTCTCTCAAACCTCTGGTGTACGTGAAAATAAAAGATGTGCAATCGCACTTCAAACGCCCAGCAAGCTCTCCTACAGCCTAAATATCTTGTCCTAATTCCATTATAACTCATCTTGAGAGCAGCAGTAACAGTGATGACCTATTGTACAATTAAAGGAGGGGGGGAGGGGGAGGAGGAGCAGGAGGAGGATCAGCGCCAGGCTCCCGAGATGACCGCTCGGGCAGGATTGCGCTCGCTCTCCAGGAGCTCAGCCAAATTAAGCGGCTTACTCGTGTCGTTTCTGCTCCAGAGATAAAGCGCTACAGATAAGGGATTCCTGCATGTTTAATTAGCTGGCTCTTCATGCCAAGACACCTGTGATTACCTCAGAGGCCCGCCAGGACGTCTGGGACGTCTCTGTTAAGGGCGCCTCTCGGGCCCGCTCAGACCTAACCGCGTCCCACGGCTTAATCCACCGCCTACGCCGAAAACAAAAGGGGTGCAGTGCGGACTCAACACACCACACTTTCCAGAACCTTCCCTCATTATCTTCCCTTCCCTGTTCATTGTGACTGTAATTTATTTAACCAACCCCAGTACTTTGTTTTACATGCTGGTGTGAAAACAAATTTGATATGCCAGCTTGCAATATATTCAGCTGCGAATCCACTTTTATCGTATCGTCTTAATGGGTTGGTGTGCCACAAAATTAATACACAGCCACAACTAAAGAGATTAATTTACATTAATTAAGATATCGATTTTGAGAAAATTAGTAATACTACAGCCAAACTACAATGCTGGAGAAGTGCCAAACAGTCCTAGAACGTTTGAGTAGGGTTTTTGGAATGCTTTTTCAAAATTCTAAATCAGTGTTATAGAACTGCATTGCTTTCAGTTACCAGTAGTGATTATGACATCAGCATTAGAATGTTCAGTTAAGAACATTCTAATCACATATCTGTGATCTTAGAATGTTCTTAACTGAACATTCTACTGCTGATGTAACAATCACTACTAGAAATGGAAAGCAATGGAGTTCTAGAACACTGACTTAGAGGTGTTAAAAAAAGCGTACTCTTCAAAGGGTTTAGGGTTAAACAGCTCACCCGTACTAACACACACGGAAGCCTCAAAGGGAACCAAGGCCACGAGGGAAGGGGACACTGAAATGCCTTAATCTCAGTCGCCTGCTTTACACGCAATTAAATACGAGGCGAAACAAGGGAGACGCGTTCACGTCGCCACGTTAATTCCCCATAATGCGTTTAGGGGGGGGGGGGCGGGTGGGGCTGTTGCCACAGTGACACGTCTAAATCTGTTTAGTTAGCGGAGTCTAGCTAACAGATTATCGGCCAGATTTGAGTAATAGACTCCTCATTTAGCTTTAATGCATTTTGCATAGAGAGCGTTCGCCCCTCATCACTCTTTAAGATAAATCGGCTTCCCGGGCTGAATTCTAAAGATATTAGT